>PVKN010001321.1:0-53758 GCA_004027915.1 Capromys pilorides | reverse complement strand
GGAGGAGGAGGAGGAAAACATCCAAGCAAACAACAACAGAGGAGAGGGGAAAACACATTGTAAATTCTTCAAAGTACTGAGCATTTTTTTTAAATATGATAAAATTTATCTATAAATAGTCACTAAAAAATTAAAAACCTGGAGCTGGGGAGATAGCTCAGTAGAATAAGCACTGCCTGGCGAGCGCAGGGGCCTGAGTTCAATCCCCAGTCCCCCCCAAAAAAAAATTAAAAACAAAGTAAAGCCTTTTCTGTTCATACAAAGACAGGAAGAGTTCACAGCCAGCAGAACTTCACTGAAACAAGTCCTGAGGGATCTATTTCAGCAAACGGCAAGGTGCTCTTGAGGGAAGAAGTACAGAAAAGAGGAATAAGTGCACAACTAAGATTCTAGACATTTGAAAACATCACTGCAGAGGATGCTAGAGATTCACTCAGACTTAGAATTTGTGTATATTAAAATTTAAGTGCTTAGGGGCAGGGAGATAGTTCAGTAGAATAAGCACCTGTCTGACAACTGCAGGGTCCTCAGTCCAATCCCCAGTTCAAAAAATAACTAATTAATTAATTTAATTTAAGTCCTCTCAAGATCATACCCTCAGCAATGGCTATAGCAACCAGACAGACAAGAAGGAAGAAATAAAAGACTTAACACAACAAATCAGCCATATCTGTCATGGGCCAATCACCCACCACCATCCACTGGGTCTGTCTTGATGTCTGCCTCGGTTTTGATTATTGTAGCTTTGTAATAAGTTTTAAAGTTGGGAAGACAAGAAAACTTAAATAGCGCATGATTTCTCTTGGACCTGAGAAACCCAAAGTATAAATAAAAAGGAAAATAAAGAACATAGAAAACGGGAAGCAGGGAAATAGATCTTTCTCACTGAGGAAGAGGAAGGAGAGAGGTGAACAGGGATGGAAAGGAATTATGGTGTGTCCTGTGTATATGCCAGCTCCACACAAGGAGCACAATCATTCTGCACAGCAAACTTGGACTAAGAAAAATATTTAAAATAAACAGTAAATAAATAAAACTGACTTTTTTTTCAAGGCTATTCAGGCTCCCTTGGAGTGTTATATGAATTTTAGATTGCTTTTTCCATTTCTGCAAAATACACTAGCAGGATTTTACTAAAGATTGCATTGCATCTGCTAGGTTGTTCTGGGTAATACTGACATCTAAACAATATCAACTCTTTTAATGTGTGAACAAGGAATGTTTGATTTATTTACATCTTACTTAACTTCACTCAGTGGTTTGTGGGGTTTCCCTATATATATATGGTTCATCTCTTTAGTAAAGTTAGTTTCTAAGTATTTTATTTTCTTGATGCTGTTATACAGGGAATGATTTCTCATAACTTCCTTTTCAAATTGTTCATTGTTATTGTATAGAAATGCAACTGCTTTTTTGTATGTTGACTTTGTATCTTGCTACTTTTTATCCAGCACCTTTTGTGGAGGATCCCTGGGGTTTTCTACAGGAAAGATCATAGTTTCTATGAAGAAAGACCATTTTACTCCTTCCCCCTTTTTTCACTGCTGAGAATCAAACCAAGAACTTCATATATGCCCACATGTTCAATAAAGATGGTGAAAGGGGGCACTCTTTCCTTGCTCCTGATCTGAAAGAAAAAGATTTCCATCTTTCACCATTAAATATGTTTGCTGTGGGGTTTATATATGTTTTTTTTTTATCACAGTGAGGTAGTTTCCTTTTGTCCCTAGTTTGTTGGGGGTTTTTTTTAATCTTGAAAGGGTATTAAACTTTTTGAATGCTTTTACTGCATCAATTGAGATAATCATGCATTTTCCCCTTAATTCTGCTAATGTGGCACATGGATTGATTTATATGTTAATCCATCCTTGAATTCCAAGAATTAATCCCACTTGATCCTATATAGCATCTTTTTCTTAATGCTATCCTACTGAACTCTACTTGGTAATATTTTGTTGAAGATTTTTGCATCAATGCTATCACAGGATATTGGTCTGTGGTTTTCCTCTCTGAATTCCATCCTCATCACAGAGAATATTTTGTATGCTAACTACCTATTTAGTCATAATGAGCTTTTATCATTAATAACGTATTATTTATCCTGAAAATTGTCCCACACTGGTGGAAATATGAAATGGTATATAGCCACTGTGGAAAAACATAGGGCAGCTCTTCAAAAATTAGAAATAAAATGATGACGTGGTTCAACAACTTTGCATCTGGGTAAATTCTACCCAAAATTGAAAGACTGTCTTAAACACATTTTATACTATGTGCACAGCAACCTTATTTGAAATATCTAAAACAAAGAAGTCACCTGAAGGGCCAGCCAAATAGTTCAACAGATAAAAGTGCCTGCAAGCAGGCATAGGAGCCTGGAGTTCAATCCCCATGTCTGCTATGCTGGCACCAACCCCAGGGGTGCACTGAGAGGGCAGTTGAGACTGGGTGTGGTGGTGCATACCTGTAATCTCATCTCTTGGGTGGCTGTAAACAGGCAGATCACTATGAGTCCTATCTAGTAGTGAGATCCTGAACACCCTGTAGACCCTTCCCTAAAATACAGAAAAAAAAAAAAAGAAGAAGAAGAAGTCACCTGAGTGTCCACCTGAAAGTTAATGCTCAGGAAAAATTGACCAAAAGGAAAAAGAAAAAGAAAAAAATCAGACCATTGGCATTAAAGAGGAAGGAAATTCAGAGATAGCCTACCACATGGGTGAACCTTACAGACATTATGCTAAGTGAATTAATCCAGTCACAAAAGGATAAATGCTGTATGATTCCACTAATATGAGATACTTAGAGTAATAGGATTCATGGAGGCAGAAAGCATAATGGCAAATGCCAAGGGCCGGGGAGAGGGATGAGGAATTACTGTCTGATGGGCAGAGTTTCAGTTTTACAAGATGAAAAGAGTTATAGAGATAGATGGCAGTGATGGTTGCACAATATTATAAATGTATTTAATACTTCTGAGTTACACATTTAAAGTGATTAAGATGTTAAGTGTATTTTACAATACAAACTTTTTGCAGAAAAAAAAAAAGAGCAACCACTAAAGATTGTGAATACAATTTATAGCTTGTGAGGCATAGCTAAAATAATATTTGGAAGTAAACATATACCTTTAAATAGATTTATTAAACTATTGAAAAGAAATCAAATAAATACATTGAGCTAACTCAAAAGGAAAGAAAAACAACATAAGAATGGCCCAAATAAAGTAGAAGAAAAAACAAGGAAGCAAAGAACAAAATGAAATGGGTACAGCAGCACAAGCCTGCAATCCAGCGCTCTTGGAGGCTGAGGCAGGAAGATCACAATTTCAAGCCCGGGCTGGGCAAATGAGTGACACAGTGAGAACCTGTCTCAAAATAAAAAATAAAACAGGCTGCTCAGTTCAAAGGGGCGAGGTTCAGTCCTTCATACAAAAGAACAAGAGGAAAAGGGCAACAATGTTAAAGCTAAGAAACAAAAAGCAACAGGGAGGAGCAGAAGTAAAATCATTTTATGCCTCACACCCATCTTGAAACATGGGATCTTCACATACTACAAAGCCTTGGAATGAGCTATAGGCCCTGGGGCATCCAGGCAAGTGCTGTACCCCTGAGCTGTGCCCGCAGCCCACAACTTCTCATCCTATCTGTGGTTACCTTTGGGGACTTACGACTTACTTGGATAGCCCTGTTAGATGTGATTTCTTTCAGAAAATTTGATAATGAACTTTAAACACAGGGACGAATGTTTCAACCAGAGAATGTGGGGAGGGATCTGCTGAATTACTTTCAAGTCTCCTGCCTCATGGTTATTCTCAAGATGCCCAGTGAAATGGGCACCAGACAGGTCTGTCACTGAGCACAGGGGTGCAAGTCTGTGGTTCTGCCATGGTTTAAGGCACAGCTAAGATCGAGAACCAGGGCTCCTAAGTCATCACCCACATCTCTGAACACCTCCAGGATGCTGGTACCTACTTTCTGGGTGCCCCCTCCCAGGACTGCTTGGACCAGTCCTGTGTATGAGCAAGCATATTCCACCAGCACCCTGGGAACAATGCCCAGCAGTGTGGGCTCCCTGCCGCGCCCCCCCAAGGCTATAGTATCTTGGCTCAGAGGGAGCCACAGGCTGACCAGAGCCTCCACATCACCTGCATTCACCCTTGTTAAGAAAGCCATTGTTCTTTGTAGCCCAGAATCCTTTAGTTAACAACTCTACCTGCTTGCAAAGAAAGTAAATCACTGACAATGTCTCACCAGAGTGACTTGGCCCAATATTGTGCCTATAAAACCCTACCTGATAAATCCTCTCATCTGTGAAACATCCTTCCACAGGAGCTTGCAGAGCACAGCCTTCCTCTACTGCCACAAGCTTGTGATGGCAGAGTGCTGGAGGCAGCACCGGGTCCTTGCAGCCCTGTCTGGCCACCTCAGTCTGGGTCTGGGGACCCTGCACTGCATTCAGTGAGCTGAGATGGCATCAGAGCAGATAGAATTTGAGCAGAGGGAGTTCCTGCTGCTTCCTGTCACCCATCCTCTTCCTCTCCTCTGTTTCCCAGAAATCCCCTCTGGGCAATAGAGAGCCACACCAGTGGCCCTGCAGCTCCAGGAGGGACAGCTTCCTCCACATTATGTGGTTCTGACCTTAGGGATTCAACTCTACACCAGCCTTGAAAATAGTCACTAGCCTGGGACCAGCAATGAGTGTTTCCAGGAAGAAAGAATGATGCTCTCCCCACAGCGGCTCCTGTGGTCACCTGTGTCCCATCCCACTCTCCCACATTGTCACAGTCTCAGGAGAAATCACAGTGCAATTCACTTTGAGGTCTTAAAAAAAAAAAATGTCACAGAGTACTCAGAGCCAAGAGGGGCCTCAGGGAACACCTGCCCTCCCTGTGCTCTGAGAGAAAACTCGAGACCCATGGAGGATGAGCCCCTGCCAGAGCACACGAGGTGGAGGGAGCTGTCCCTTCTGAGGCCTCATGGCCATGGATGTGACCCTCTGCTGCCCAAAAGGGACACCTCAGGTGCAGGGGAGAGGAAGAGGATGGGGTGGCAGGAAGTAGCAGGAATTTTCTCTGCCCAATTGCTGCTTGATCAATCGTAGACAGGGAGCACGGCTGCTGGAACCATAGCTCCCCGGAGCCCCATCACTCAGTGATACGGTAATAAAGTGGCTGGGTCTGGAAAAATGCTATGAGACTCCAGAGAGCCCAGTCCATCCCGCTGGATTATAACCCTGCTACCGACACCCCTGGGGCTTGTTCTGTCTCCTTCAACCCTGTCTCTGCAGAAGAAACCAGCCGGAGTGGGAGGGGTGAGCGCTGGCTTGGGGGACACAACCTGACACTTGCGAGGGGAATGCAGGGTGCAGGAGTTGACTCCTCCAGGGCAGTGGGCTGTCCAGGGTGTCTTCCACTCTAGCACCCAGGAAGACACCCTGCTATGCCCCAGGCCAAGCCACTGGTGAAAAAGAATCCAGAGACCTGCATTCTCAGAGCACTGAGGCACGTCTTAAACCAACCCATAAGATAAGGAAACAGAGGACAGAAAGGCTCTGAGGTTCAAGGGAAGGAAGAAAAGAAAGGGAGCTTGCAACAATGCTCTGATCATCCAAATTCCATGACTGGACCATTACTACAACCTCCTTGCCCCAACACCTCCTCACGCATAGGGCCAAGCACATCCCCTACTCTGGCGCCCACTCTTGATTTCTGCAGAGCACTCTATCAGGAAGCCCCAAGCTGCCCAACAAATACAAGATTCCATCCCATAATAATAGTCCACAACCAGACGCTGAAAGGAAGTTCTGATACATGTGACAGTGTGGGTGAAACTTGAAATCATCACACAGAATAAAATAAGCTAGACTCCAAAGGACAAATACTGCAGTTGTTCTGCTGATAGGGGAACCTGTAACAGGCAAATTCACAGAGATGGGAAGTGAAATAGAGGCCACGGGGCTGGGGAATGGAGGGAGTGTAGAGTTATTGTTCAGTGGATTCAGGGGATGTCTTTTCTTTCTTTTCTCTTTCTTTTCACTAGCATTGGAGATTGAAACTAGGCCTTCACACTAAGCTATATCTAGAATCCTTTTCATTTTTATCCAGTTTTGTTTTGCTTTGTTTTTTGAAAAAGGGTCTTACTAAGTTGCTAAGTGGTCTAGGAGAGGCTCAAATTTGTGAACCTCCTGCATCACCCTCCCAGAGTGCTAGGATTCCATGCCCAGATGGATGCAGGGTTTCTGTTTGGGGTGAGGAAAGAATTCCAGGGATGGATAGCGGGGATGGATACCCACTGTGGTGACTCCACTTAATGCCACTGCCACTGAATTGGTACATTTTAACATAGTTAAAATACAAACCATGGAGCTCGGGGAGACAGCTCCATGGCACAAGTGCCTGACTGGCAAGTGCTAGGTCGTGAGTTCGAACCCCAGTCCCGCAAAAAAAAAAAAAAAAAAAAGGAAGCCATGATGACCTCTCATGTGCTGTCCAAGGCCCCTGCCTCATGTCCTAATTTCAGGGTGCCACACCCGAGGGATGGGAAGAGAACAAGTCTTGCTGTGCCTGAGCAATGTCCCCATGATTGTCTATCTTGTCCTGTGCTGCAGCCTCAGTCCTGGCCTTTGCAAAGGACTCACTGCCTCTAAGGGTGAAGGAGCTGACTCCCTAATTGGGATTTGAGAGGTGTAAGTGCTTAGCACTGAGTTCTGCCATGTCCCTGCCTCTGTACATATGGCTCCCCTGGCCTGGAATCTGGTTCTCTTCTTCCTGGCTGACACCAGCTGGCCCTCAGCACCCCACAGTCACCACCCTCTGTGACCTCTCCCTGTGTAACCCCCACATAGGGAGAATTGGACTCACTTCCTCTGGGTGTCACATCCCCTGCGCTTCCTACATCAAGGTTCCCACTTCCTGGATCACACACAGTGAGGCCACTCTCTTAACATGTGACTAAAAGAGGCAGCCTAAGACATCACAATAAAGGTTCCAAATCACTTCACGCAATGTATTCTCTTCTTTTTTTTTCCATTCCTTTTTGAAATAGGGTCTCACAATGTAGCCTACACTGGCCAAAAATTATACAGCCCAGGCTGGCCTTAAACTCACAGCAAACCTCCTGCCTCAGCCTCCTGAGGGCTGGGATTACAGGTGTGCACACCACCATGCCTGGCTCACAAACTATTAATTAAAGCAACCATAAGAAGCACACTGCTGGTTAGAGGTAGACTCAGGGTTTCTTCTCAACATTTAAATTTGGATGTGAGCCATGGCTGTGAAGCAGTGGGGGCCTCTGTAATATTAGGGTCATGTTTAATGTTAACTTCCCAAGAGAGCAATATTTTGGTCTACTGGCAACCGAGAGGAAGAAAAAAAGAGAGACAAGGACTTGGAGAAAATGAAAGATCAACTGAAAGCTTTACTTATCTCATCTCTCCAGGGATATTTTAAAGTGACCCAACTAGAAGAATTTAAAACATAGGTATTAGCTTAGGAACTTTATGATCTATAAAAATGATGATGCACCAATCAAGATTTGGGTTCCTACTGCATTCCAGTACAGAGGATGCCAAAGTGCCATAAATAAAACTATATTCACAAGAGAGAAATGTGTGCACGTCGAGATCTGGAGATACATGTGGCTAAGCATTTAAACTTCTCAGGTCTCAAAGACAATGACATACCGCATCGTTCCCATGTGGTTCACACAGGAGCTTGTCCGAGACCATCCCTGCTGCTATAGCGGGACAGAAGCTCCTTGCAGGCAGGGCTTTTGTCTCAGTGGCCTAGGTCTCAGAGGTCATTCCAGGAATGTCTACTTTGCAAATGAATGACCCTTCTTGTCTCCAGCACCCAGCACACCATACACTCCATCACCTAGGTTTAGAACATACCATCCTGTCCTTGCCTTAACGAGGCCTGTCCTCCTGGTGACAGGCAGGAGCTTCTGGAGCACAGTGATCAGCCACATCTGTGTTCATTTGTCTACTGGCTGGGGACAACAGGATAAGACACGGCAGTCTCATCACAGAGCAACCCAACCAGCCAGGCCATGGACCTAGATCTGAGTCAGGAGTTGTACAGAACTCCAGGCTAGGGGGCTGTGAGTAGCTCAAAATCTACAATTTGGATGATGAAATCAAAGTGAAGTTTCATAGAGTCTGTTTACAGCAGCAGCTTTCATTAGAGCAGGGCAAGGGCCCTAGAATGTCCAAGTGCACTGTGAAAGAAAAATGGGCACACGGGGATAGTCATTCCATGCAAAACTGACCTGAAATGAAAATTTAAAAACCACAGCCATCAGCTACCACTACAGAATCATGACTTTTCCTAACACAATATTGAGTGGAAAGCAAAGTTCTAAAGAGCACACGTAATGTGATGGACTTTTGATTAAGTGCGCAGCACTTGCAATCCACACAGTGATGTGGCTAGATGACAGTGTCCACGCTCAACAAGACATCTGCTACTTCCTTGGCTCCAGGTAGAAGCCCTGTTGACCTTAACTGTGGCCTGGGACAAGGGGAACAGGGCCCGGTGAGCTGTCAGCAAAGTGTTCAACGTCACTTCTGAGTAGAAACCTCTAAGAGATGGTGCATGGCTCTAATTCTCTCCCCATCGGAGAAGGGCCCAAAACTGAGGGTGGGAATGGTAATGGTGGTAGTGCCATAGGCCAGGATCCTCAAGTATCTGCAGTAAGCAGAACTTCTAACTGAAAAAGATCAAGGTGTGCTATGTGAGGGGCTAAGGCGATAGTTTAGTGGCATAAGCGCCTGCCTGACAAATGCAAAGTCAGGAGTTTGATCCCCAGTACCACAAAAAAGTTAGAATTTTTGGGAAAAAAGGAAAAAAAAAAAGATGTGAGGGCCAGCCAAATAGCTCAGCGGATTGAAGTGCCTGCTTAGGCAGATACAGGGCCTGGGGTTGGATCCCTGGGGCCTTTAGTGCCAGCCCCGCCCCTAGTGGAGCTCTGAGATTGGTAATTGAAACTGAGCATGGTCGCATGTGCCTGTAAGCCCAGCACTTAGGTGGCTGTAAACAGGAGGAGCACTATGAGTCTGATCTAAGTACTGTGACCCTGTAGATCCTGTCCTAAATATAGAAGAAGGGAAAAAAAAAAAAAAAAAAAAGATGTGCTATGTGTATACACCCATATTGCAAAAATATACTAATACAATTTAAAAATAATAATAATAATCAGAGCCATTTGCCAATCTGCCCGGACAGAAAAATAAACCTTTGTCATGTTAAGCAGCTGAGACTGAGGGCTATTTTTGTTACCCAGTTTGACCTAATTGATCTTGACTGATGCAACAATAAAATGTGAAAGAATGAAAAACACAAAACTTGGGGTAGTGGTTACAACTAAGAGGAGGCAGGAGTGTGCGAGGGCACAGCACACAGGCAAGCACAGACACTGTTAAGGTTCTGGGTCTTTGGAGCTCTGAGTTCAAAGGCGTCTAGCATGTTAGAGTAAGCAAGCAGGCACACCTTGCCAAGGTGGCTCACTAATGCATGTGTCATAATTGGAGTGTGACCAACCCAATTCTGTGTGTCTGAAGGCCATTGGAAAGGATAAAGAAAGAATTCACAAGCCCATGGAAGCAAGCCCAGGCCTGCGCTTTCATGAGAGAGTGGGCATCTCGCCCCATAGGCTTGGGCAAAGGGCCCAGGGCAGAAGAGAGGACATGGATGAGCTGGTGTTACTTCTACTGACTCCCTAAGGCCCAAGGCCTGCAATTCCATTCCCATAGCCCTTTCTCCTGGCCCCTAGGGAGCTTCTCTCTCTAGCTAGCTGAGTAAGGGAGGTGGGAGCCAGGATCACAGAGCCTTTGTTCCTAGCTGCTTGTCAAACCTGCCAGGAAGCCTTGTTTCAATTTATTTGCATGAGATGGCTTTCTCCCACACCATTCCTAAATCCCCCACAGCCCCAGGGCAGTGTCCTCACAGGCCTGGGGCCAATCCTAGGCCCCCTTTGGTGACTCAGCATCTACCAGGGGGGATTCTGCTTCTCTGCACCCTAAGTGTTATGAATCATACACAACTTTCTCTTCCTTGACATTAATTCTAAGATTGTTGCATTCACTGGGATTCAGGAAGGAGTCTGAAGCAGGAGAGGATGGGCACCGTTTGTGCTGGGAAAGCAGCCTCCAGCAGGCAGTGAGGGGTGACTGAGGCAGGGAGGAGTGGGGTCTGGGCCAGGCAGGGCAGAGCACTAGGGATCTAAGCAGATGTTAGGGCCACTAGAAGGTGAAGCCACAGAATGTGGCAGGTGAGCCACAGAGACAAAGCTCATCTTTATAGGCACTGGGGGAAAACAGAAGCCATCCCCACACCCTGAAGCCAGGCACCACAGCTCAAGGCAGAGCCTGCAGCTTGATGGGGGCAGGTGGGGGCCAGGGAGGGAGAGAAAAAGAGGAGATGCTCCCCACCATGAGGCTGCCAGGGTAGGGGTCAGGCTGGGATGAATGGCTGTTTATCCTTGACCTTTAAAGCCAGTTAGATGTATTAATTAATACACCAAAAAAGCATACCACATTCAAAATACCTTAGTCACAGTTTTCTTCCCATAGAGGAAGGCTAGCCAGATTCACTGTGAGGGAGCCAGAGCAACCTGCCTTGAAGCTGCATGTGTGTGACTAACACAGCTTAGAGGGGTTGCCCCAACAACAGGTGGAAAGACAAAGCCCAGCTCACACCTTCCCACTGCCATTAGTTTCTAGGAAGAAAACAGCTACACATGTCCACATCCTCCCCTGCCAGTGCCTCTAGGAATCAGCATGGAAGTAAAGAGATTGCAAACGCTCCCTACATACCCTCACACCCTAACCTCGACCTGGAGCTCCAAGGGATACATGCTGTTTGAGGGGACACAAGCTGCTGTCCTAAGAATTGATCCCAACCATCATCTCCGTAGAAGATGGGACAGGCTCAGCCTTTGCACACATGAGCTTCCGGGAAGAGCTCATGACCTCCAAAACTGTTCACTGAGTCAGAAATGTGTGTGCATGTTTTGTTTTGTTTTTTTCCTAAACAGAGATCTATACATTTGATTGAAATAGGGCTGTCTGAGGCAATAAAATGGTTAACATTTTATAAATCACCTTGTTTAAGGTTCTGAGGTGGGTGATCCCCCAGATCAGGGGTGGAGACATCTACACCAGCTCTGAGCAGGAGGAAGAAGACACCTTGGGGGTCTGCAGTTCAGAAGAGTGGGATGGGGTGGGAAGGAGAGGTTCCAGGGCAGAAAATACCTAGGTGGCTGGCATTGCACCGGCTCAGAGACAGCCAATGACCAGCCTAGACAGTCTACCACGAGCCTCCCCTCACTCACCCAGGCAGAACCCTAGCCTGGCACCAGGCCTTAACTAAACAAGGGAATTCTTAGCTGTCTGCCTTGTAGGGGACATACAGGTGGGCCTGCTCCTGGGGTCAGGAATCTGTGTCCTCATGGTATTCCCAGACAGGGTTGTGGTGCGCACGGCTCAGCAGCCTTTGCCTTGCCTCTGAGCACCTATGTGCAGCAGGATACTCATCCTTGAGGCAGATTTTCCAGGTTCCAGGAGCCATGGCCAGCAGCTCCAGTGAGTGAGCTATTTTTAGAGGGCTCTCTGCCGCAGGGAGCTGTCTCTGAGGCAGCAGCATGGTCAGTCCCACACTGCTCTGGCTTTTAACTCTTGCAGAAAGAGATTCTCACACCCAGCATGACGTGAGCTGATGCTTGAGCCTCCTCCTTGGTAAGCCCAAGGCAGGTGATATGAGAGGATCAAGGCAGGTAGCCCTGCCTATACCTCACCCAGCCAGACCAGCCAGCATGATTGCAGCACCATTGCCACAACCCAGGTGGTGTAGACCAGTTGCCTACAGCCACGGCCAGTACCTGGTATCCACAAAACATAAGGGATGTTTCCAGAGAAGGCTAGGCCCAATGTGAGTCACCCTAGGAAAGAGAGATGCTTGAGAAGGGCCACACACACACTCCTCCAACAAAGCCAGAAATCCAAAAGCCTTTGGGCTCAGCAGGAGTGCAGTTGCAGCCTGTAGCTTGAAGATGAGTGCTTTGCATGTAAAAGGCTGGTGCCACTCTCAGGCCTCAGGAGAGAACTCACTGCATTGATGGGTCTCCCTGTTTCAGGAGAGGTTGACAATGCAGAATATCTATTGTCAAATTTCTCAGGCTTTCAGTGTGGCAACCAGGTCAGGTTTGAAAAGAACATTGTGTGGTTTACAGAAAACACATCGAGAACTATGCAGCATGCTAGACATGAAAGGGAAGGCGGATATTGATGGTCATAGTGACTGGCCTTTCGGTGTCTACTTTGCCTGAAGCCAAGAAACACCCCACAGGATCTCCCCATGCCCTCAGGACCCCAGATCCATGATGTAGGGTGAGTTTTACCACTGTAGTCAGATGAGAGATAGGAGCTGCTGTGAAGGGGACAGATCGCAGGGATAACTGTGATGGTGGAATGAGGGATCAGGACTTGGAGGCTCTGAGGCTATGGGTTGTGGGAAGCAGGATGAGTGAGGAGGCCGGAGGTAAAGGAGCGACCAGGTATGGTGATGAGGTGTGAGCCCAGAGGAGGCTTCAGCCCTGGGGAGAGGCAGACATTCAGAGCCCGGCCTGGGGCCCATCCCATGTGTCCTCTGATCCCTGTCCTATCTCTTTCCAGAACCCAGGCTCACACAAACTTCAGCCACCTGGGGTTCCCATGGCAACCAAACGAGGAAAGAGCCTGGCACCCGGGTAATCAGGAGGCAAACTGAATCAAGAGTAGAGCCCTTCTTTTTTTTTTTTGTCTTTTTGAGACAGGGTCTCGCTATGCAGTACAGGCTGGCCTTGAGCATACTGTTGCAGCCCTGGATGGTCTCGAACTCACACCAATCCTCCTGCCTCAGCCTCCCAAGTGCTGGGATTACAGGTGTGCGCCACCACGACCAGCTAGGAGTAGAGCCCTTCTGACCACAGGGCTGCTGCCCTGTGGACCCCAGGACCCAGCTCTGCGCCTCCTTGTTAGACACCCAGGACCACAACAAGCAATACCTGAGAGTGAGGCAGCACCCTCCTGCCTTTGCCCTCTGGAGCCCAAAGTTCCTGCACAGGAGCCAGGGCAAAAAGGCATATTTCAGGCTGGTGTCCCTAGTTCCGCACTTGGCACAGCTTCTGAGAGCAAAGACAGGGCGAGGGGATTCCCATGACTGTCTCCTTGCTGTTCCCACAACTGCAGAGTTAATTTTAGCCCTGATATCAGGCCCCAGAGGACAGAGTCTGCTCTCATGCCAGCCTAGGAGCCCAGCCTGGCAGGGATGAGAAGCTAGCTTGTTATGGTTTGTATCTAATTGTCCCCCCAAAGCCTCATGTAAATCATGCTGTCAAGTGCAAGGCTCGAGGGGCGGGACCAAAGGACCAGGGCGTGGCTGGATGGGTGTGGCCAAGAGAGGTGCTAATCGTTAAACTGACTCCCAGAGCATGCTCTGTCAGAGCCTCCCCACCCCGGGCGTGGTCTCTTGGAGGTATGGAGCGAATCATTCTGGACACGACGGCATAGTCTCGAGGTCTTGCTATGTAACTCAGGCTGCTTTAAATTATGAAACTCCAGTAACTGTGAGCTAAATAAACCTTTCCTCCCCTAAGTTTGCATGTCTGGTATTTGTCCCAGCAATGAGAGAAAAGTAAGACATAGCTGTTTCCACCCTAGTCAAGCAGAGCAGCTCAGCTCCAGCCCTGCTCCCTGCCCAGCACACTCCAGGGCTCCCACTGCTGGCCCAACAGCAGTGGGCCCTGCTGGACAAGAGGCCTCCCAGAGCAGGGCAGTCCGTGGGCTCCATGCCCACCAGGTTAGGCTGGTTCAGAGTGGGGTGCTGTTGTTCCAACGACTTTACTTGGGGTGTTTCTAGGGACCCTTGGCACAACCACATATTTACATCCCCACCCAGCAGCACATGTCACATTTCACCCCTCCATGGGATACTCCCCCGCATTTGGAGCTAAACCCCACTTCTCTTATGCCTCAGGTGGTAGTGTGCCTCCACACAGGACTCTAGGCACCTGAAGCAGGGCAGGGGCTTCTCCCCTGTGTACCATGAGCCCTATATGCAGCCAACATTGCTGGAAACCCAGCTCAGCCACTACCTGGACCTGGGCCATGGTCTCCTGCCATCCCCTGAGGGCAAGCACGGCCTTCACCAGCCTTGGGCTAGATGGACATACAGGTAAGTAGAATCAGTGCCTCTCTGAAAGACAGCCCCAGAGCAGTTCAGGGGAGCACCCCTCTACAACAGCCAGAATATAACCCCCACCCCACCCCCAAGTTATGGGAGAAAGGACCTGCCAGAGGCTGGGGCAGTCTGAGGAGAGGAGCAAGGAGACATGGGAGAGTGCTGCAGGCAAGTCCACCCACTTCCCTGTGGGCTGCTGGGGGTGGAGGGGCGCTGGCTAGGGAAGGGGAGCCCCATAAATACAGTTCCAGGCCCAGCATCCTGGCCCAAAGGTAAAGTATGGAGACTGCAGGATCTGGGTGCCCACATCCAAGCCCCAGCTCCAGGGGGAAGATAGGCACTGCCTGGGCCCTGCTTGCTGCCCATGAGAACACCTTTAATAGCTGAGGGATGGGGGATCAGGATCACCTGTGCCCTTTCAGCACCCTGACCCTGCTGAACCCCTTACCATTCTCCTCTCTGGACCTCAGTTTCCCTTCATAGGCACTTTCCAGCACAGGATCCCAGGTGGCATTTTTTTTTTCATTCTGGGCCTCCTCCAATTCTCCCCAGAGCCTGGGGCTGGACATGAGCCTGGCCTGACACAGACAGGGGACAGTGGAGCGGGTCTGGGAGCTAGCACAAGCTTCACCCCTCCCAGAGCACCTCCAGAGGAGCCGCTTCTCCAGGGGAAGGGCTGGGAGCAGCTGGCAGTCATAAAGCCATCTCAGAAAGGCTCCTGACATCCAGTTAAGTAAGTGCTGGTGCAGAGCAGGCCGGTAAATTACACCCTCCCTCCTGCATTCTGACCCAGCAGGTGCCTGGAATAGATATTTATGCTCCTTTGATCTTCAGGGCAATCACTCTGTCACTCTGCACTGCATGACCCCACAGGGACTTCTTCTTCTCTAAGCTTTCCCAACTGGGGGGCTGGGGGAGGCCTGCAGGGGGTTTGAGTCCCCCAAGCCCTCACCAAGCTCCCTGGCCCCTAGGCTTCTGTACCCTGAACTGGAGTGGAGCAAGGAAGGGGCCCAGCCTGTCTTGCCTGGAGCCCTTGGGCCAACTCAGGGGCCAGGTCAGAACCCCCACTGCACAGAGAAGTGAGGTAGCCAGGCAGGGTCACACAGCATCCTCTCTCTCACCTCCTGATGTCCAGACCTTCCTGTCTTCACACCATCCAGTCTGGTTCTTCTATTTACTTCTCTCCCAATCCCTGGGTGTCTCAGACCTGCCTGGCCCCTGGGTCCTCTCACCTCTTCCACCTTCCTTCCCACCTGTGTCTCTGTCTCCCTCCCTTCTCTCCCCAGAGTCCCTGACCCAGCTCTGTTCCCCAATCTCCCCTGCTTTGCTTTTGGGCTGAGATGGGGCAGGGTGAGGAGAGGGGCCTTCCAGGCCATCTGTCCCTGTAGCCCCAGAGGCCACAGCCGCCCCCCCCCCCAGTGGAGGTGGGGCCAGGCACAGTAGAGACTGGGGCTGCCTCTGCCTGAGCTGACCTGCATCCTGGGGGCCCTGTGGCTCCTCCCAGCCCCTCTGCTCCCAGCACTACTCCTTATTCCCCCTTGCTTAGCGCTCTCCTTTTCCTGTCTCTCCCTCTCCCTCGCTCCTCTCTTTCCCTCTCTTCCAGGAATAAGAATTAATTAAAAGTATCCTCAGCTCCTCAGCCCTGGGCTCCTCACATCCCCCAGGGAGTTAACCAGCTTTGCCCCTGGGCCTTGTTAGATTCCAGGAAAAGCAGAACACAGCAGGCTGTGGATGTGCCCACACATGCACACAGGGGTCGCTATATACAACGTCACGCCCAGTGCCCTGGCCAGGTCTCTCATGTATGTGTTTGTGCGCTGCTGGAGATGAGTGTACATGGTTATGTGAACACATGTCTTCATGCATGGGCTGACTGTGTCCTGCGTGGGAGAGCTCTATATGCCTGCTCTGTGGCCTTCTTACTGGAAGCTGCCTCTGGGTGTCCTGCGAGCCCATGTGCTGTGCCCAGGAATATGTGTGCTCTATGCAGTCTCTGGGTTTGCACTCATGTCTGTGTGCCTATACCTGTGTGCATACCTGACAATGCAGTGTGCAGGGCACATGTCCAAGCATGTCTGTGTGCTGTGTCTACATGCCCTGGCTTCCCTGAAACACCTCCTTCCAACCCCCCACTGCTGATCCCTGTCCCAGGCAAGACAGCTATGGTGTTGGTGACAGTGTGGCCACAGGAGTCCAAAGGTAGGAGGAGGTGGCGCAGGGAGGGAGGGTGCTCACTAATGAGGCAACCTTCCTTCTCAGCTGGGAGCCGGTGCCACTAATGATTTCTGCAGTGAGCAGCTCCCCAGGGAAGACCCACATGACTGCTCTCCCCCATCCTGGGTGTTGCAGGAGTCTGGGCTCCATAAGAAAGCCCAAGTAGCCAGGGGCCACTGTTGGGTCCCTAAGAAGACCCAGAATGCCGCATGCCTATCATCAGATTGCTCCCAGAGTCCAGCTGCCAACATAGCCCTTGGTGTTGGAACTCAGCCTCCACCGGAATGAATTCTGGGCTGCCAAAAGGCCTTAGGAGAGGAGGCCACAAGTCCCTCCCTAAACCAGGGATGTGTGGCTGTAAAGCCAGCGCCAGCCTGGCAAGCAATAGCCAGCCACTAAGTCCAGTGCTTTTTGACATTGGGTGAGTCCCTGTCCGTTTTTTATTTGATTTTCCTCTCTATAAAATGATGACAAAAAAAGAGCCACTCTCCTCACAGGAAAGCATGTTACATCATTTGTGACACATGACAGTTTTTGGCTAGTAAGTGGATACCTCACACATGCTAGGCAAACACTTTATCACTGATCTACACCCCAACCCTCTTTTATACTTTTTACTTTGCAATATGCTAAGTTGCCTGGTGTGGGCTTGAGTTTGTGACTCTCCTGCCTCAGTCCCCTGAGGAGCTGAGATTGAAGACATGTGCCACATGGCTGAATGTGTGCTATTCTCACTATGTGTTTATTTTTATGAACCTACTTCATGTATAGCTGTCCCTCAATATCACCAAGGATTAGTCTCAGAAGCCCCTGGATGCTCCACCCCCTTGTGGAAAATGCCCTAACAGAGCCCTGGAGATGGCTCAGCAGCCTGAACACCTGCCTGGCAAGCACAAGGTCCTGAGTTCAATCTCCAGAACCAAAAAAACAGGTCTAACATTTGCATCTAACCTGTACACATTTCCCAAGCACTTCAAGCCCTCAGCAGATTATGACACCAGATACAATGTAAATAGTGTGTGTAAATGTTAAATTGTATCATCCAAAATTAAACCCTCTGCCCCTGATACAGTGTAAATGCTATGTAAGTAGTCCTTGCATTGTAAACCTTCTTCCAATTGTTTACAATACCCAATGTAATGCAAATGCTATGTGCATAGTCATTACGGTGTATCTTCCAGGAACTAATGAGGAGTAAAACAGCCTATACGTGTTCAGCCCAGGTGCATGTTGATTAATACTTTCAATCCATTGTTCATTGGATTTCTGGGTGCAGAGCCCACCAGGATGGAGAGCTGACTGCACACATGGCAAATATGTGTGCGCCTGTGTTCGCCTGTGTGCATCTAACGTCAGACTCTAATTTCACAAGCTTTTCTTAAGGCATGACTAAAATACACACTTAAAATTTAAGAGTAAGCTGGTTTGAAGGGAAATGTTAAATAAGAGTTCAGTGAGCATCTGAGTGTGACAAACTTTCCAATAGATTGGCAGGTGATGGCAGCCATGTGTCCCAGGGCTCCTAAGGCCCTTCCTGCCTGTGAGAGAGGGGGCTGAGGGCCCCAGGCCCACTGGAATGACAAACACAATGACAAGTGCTGTTCCCCTCTTGACGTCCTAATCACCATAATAGGAGAATTGGCTGCAGCAGCTGCTGCGGACAGGTAGAGCAAGGCCCCTGAAATGGCAGAAGATGCAGTGTCCTCCTGTGTGGCCCTGGGGTGAGTCACTGGACACTGCATGGCCCAAATGAAGGCAGAAGGGGCCTGACTCTGGTAGAGGTGAGGCTGGATGGACCTGGGTCTTCCTAGGGAGCTCTGTACCCTGTCTCCTGGGGAAGGGCAAGGAGAGGACCCCAGCCTCTCAAGAAGCTCCTCTCTGACACCCACCTCCTCCTGGTGCCTGAGAGAGGACAGCCTGTCCTGAAGCCCTCAATGTCTCTGTCCTCCCAGAACCTGGTGTGAATCACAAGGATTTACAGCCCAGCCTGGAGTGGGATTTATGAGTCTGCCTTGAGCCCGGCCGCAGGGAGGGGCTGCCTGTCAGCCCCCCATTGCCACTGATTGATGCTGCCGTTTCCTGCCAAGAATAACTCCCCTCCATGGAAGGCAGCACAGGGCAAGACTCCCAAATCTGAGAGTCCTCATCCCCTGTCCTGTGCCCAATGTGACCCTACCCCCCTCCCAGCCCACACATCCCCAGACCCAAGCCCCGCACTGACAAGGAAGCAGACAGTGCCTAAGCTCTGTACTCCCAGCCCTGCTGCTCTCACCCTCCTGCAGAGCCCTCCAGAACTGATCCAGGCTGGACAAAGTTGCACTCTGGAGGCTCAGGCAGGAGGATCGCTGCAAGCTCACTACATAGCGAGTTCAAGGCCAGCCTGAACTGTATAGCGAGACCCTACCTCAGAAAAAAAAATTAAAGAATAAATAAAACAAAACTTATCCAGCCCAGGTTCCTCCTGGATACATGAGATCCCTCTTCTCTCCAAGTCATCTGCAGTAGAGTCCGAAAGAACCAGGACGCAACCTCTAGCTCACAAGCCATCCAGATCCAGCCCTGCAATACTCATTGTTACCACAGGGTGGCAGCAGGCACCAGGTTGGGTCCAATCTATCAGGACGCGTGGTCTCCCCAGAACCCTGCACTTTACAATGGGAACGGAACCCAAAAACAGGAGGATATACACAAGGTCACACAACCAGGGGTGACATATCCCAGGCCCCAATGCCCTGTGCCAGGCCCTGTGTCATAGCAGGGGCTGCAGGAAGGGAGACGGCATCAGCGGACCTGAGGTGGAGCCCGAAGCTCCTGATCTCCGGCTGTGTCCTGAACAGGCATTTGCCTCTCTCAGCCTCCTATGTGTGGGACAGAGCAGTACAGGACACAAACTGACTGCTTGGTCCTGGCAGGTGTCCCACCCATGAGTGCAGGGACACTCACTCTGCATAAAGGCATCCCTCCTGATGCTCTCCACACCCAGGGCGGCGTGCCCTCCTTCCCCTCCCCTCCCCTCCCCCACACCCTATCCCCTCCCTGATTCACACACACACACACACACACACACACACACACACACACACACTCCATTCGCCTCTCCTGTGGATCCCCCACCCGCTGCACAGTGGCTGCAGTGTGTTTACAGCCAGCGGCCACAGCTTTTTATTCCTCTCTGTCTCCTTCCTCCCCTGAAGGGAAACTGCTTCCCATCTCCCAGGAAGAAAGGAGAGCTCCGTAGGAGAGGAACAAACAGGTGCCTCCAGTGGTGAGTCTGTACACATATGGGTGTACACACACAGACCACGTGCATGCACGCGCGCACACACACACACACACACACACACACACACATTCCCCCCTCTGGTCTAAGCCTCCAGGGATGGCCAAGGTATTCACAGTAATTGAAAATGTTGATCTTTATTCTGGAGCATGTGCAGGGCAGAGAGACACCAGAGTGGAAGGAGGGAGAGAAGGGAAGAGGAGGAAGAGGCCAGCGAGAGGAAAGCCTGGTGGAGGGTGGAGGCTGGGACAGCAGGCACAGAGGTGGTTCTTCCACAGTGAATCTGGAGGTGCACGGTGACCCCTCCACTGCATTCACCAGGAGTGAAGGCCAGGAGGCAGGAGCAGCCCCTGGCCCTGATGGCCCTAGGTGAACTTGTCTTGGTGAGCAAAGAGGCTACTCCAGCGCAGGCCTGGAGTCTGGACCCAGTTCCTTCACAAGCACAGTCCATGCATGCATGTGTCTGTATGTGCAGTGTGTGGGCTCCCTGCACATGTTTGAAGGGTGTACATTTGTCCACAGCCCCAACCGATGTGTCACAGGGCTCCCTACAGACAGGCCCCCATCTTGCTCCTGGCCTGGGACCCCCATGTCTGGCTCCTGGGAACTTCCAGGGGTTCCAGCAATGCAGAACATCAGGCCAGTCACAGTGTCCCAGAGGGCCCTGTGACTGCAGCTTCACCGCCAAAGCCACTTGTGCCCCCAGGAAGGAGAGAGGAAACCCATGGGCCAGCCAGGCACTGATCCCCCACTCTCCAGTGGCTGCTCCTACTTCTCCCTCCAAGCCATCCCCTGAACCCTGGAGGCCAGTGGTGTTTGTTGACTGAATGACTGATGCTCAGGTTGGTGTGATCATGTGCTGCCTCTGGAGCCTAAAGACCTGAAAGTCCAGGTTCAGGTCTTATTGGGGTCAGCCAAGGTCTTCCAGCAAGGCCAGAGGAGAGGCCTGGCCACAGGGCCGGGGGTGTGCCTGACCCTGGGAGAGGGAAGCTACTTCACTGAAAGGCCAACTCAAGCTAGAACCCACCTCTCATCTATCTCCATTCTGACCCTTGCTCCCTCTTCCTTTCTCTGGAGACAACCCCACCCTGACAGACTATCCCTGGGCTAAGTGTCTACTCCTACCCGTAGCTGGTGGCAGTGGGGAAGCAAGTTTTGTCCCAAATTGTCAAAAATTAGGATTTGTCCCAAGTACCCATTCCACAATCACCCCTGACCCCTGATGATCATTGACCGTGGTTACTTATTAATCCTTGTCCTGGTCACCCCTAGAGCCTGGACCTTTACTTAGAGGCCATTGATTTGTCACATGGCCAGGTTCTGGGCCTCAGTTTCCCCAGTACCCAGCAAGGGCCTGGGCCTGGGCTAGAGTTCTGAGGTGGCCCTGGTGACACAGGTGCCTCAGCTACCACCACCTGCCAGCCCCACTCCCATCCAGCACTTCCAGTCCAAGCATCGCTAATTTTTGTAGCTGCTGTGATAAATGGCATTGTCAGCAAAATGACATCTTTCTAATCGTCTGCAAGACAGATGGGTCCCCTAGTGCCTGATCTCTCTAGAGCCTGAGCGGCTTTGCTGAGGATGGGGGGGACAAGATGGACACAAACCGAGGGGGGGGCACCTAGGTGATGGCAGGAACACAAGCCAGCATGAAGTCTTTCTTAAATGTCAAAAAAAAAAAAAAATTCCAAAGCTATTCTGCACTTTTCTATACAAACTCAGGTTTATTTATTCAACACAGTCTTCATTTTTAATTAGAACCTGAATATGCCTCCCGTGTTCCAGGCTGAGCCACTCTGCTCCCGCACTGGCTCTGAGGTGGCCTTTTCTTTCAGCCTCCTGGGACAGGGCTGCAGAAGGACCCAGCCCTCCCTCAGACCACTGGGACTGGGGTCTCTCCACCACCCCTTGTCCCTCCCTGATCCAACTTCCCCCTTATGCAGCAGAAGGAGCTGGAGGGGCCTGGTTCCAGGGTGACACTGAATCAAGAATTAGGATGTCAGGCATAATGACACAGGACAAACACAAATGCCAGCCTCAGCCCCCATGTGATGGGAGCGCTGGTGCTATCCACCCAGAGCAGCCAGCACAGCCCAAACTTGGAGATGGGTGGCACTGTCCCCCCCTGGGTGGTAGCTCTTCTGCCAGCTGAGCTTCCACAGTTGGGGATTAACAAGTGACCTGCCAAGGTAGCCTATGGCCATCAGGCCCTCTCAGCCACCTGCAAGCCTATGCATAGCCCATGGGGAACACACCCCGCCAGCCCCTGCACAGGCTTCTCCTGCCCAGAAGACCTCTGCTAGCTCCTCATTCACTTGGTGAGGCTCTTGTAATGCCCCCTCCAAGCCAACCTTGCTCTGTCCTGAGATTAGCACCACCTCCTGCACCTCAGGCCTTGGCCCCTCTGACTCCCTACCCTGTTCACTGTCCCTCAGCCTCTGGATCCCTCTGCTTGCTTTCTTTGCCTTTTCCTTTGCAGTCTCTGCTTGTCCTTGGCCCCTGACCAGAGCAATGTTCTCCTGACTACCTGCTCCCCACTGTCTGTTCCTCCCTTTGGCTCAGGCCACTGGCAGGGAGCAGAGTCACATAGTCCTAGAAGTGGCCTTTTCCCACCAACCCTTGCTGCCCAGAGGCCTAGTGAGCAGCAGGAACCACAAAGGACATATGGTCTGATGGGGCTGAGTCAGGAGGACCTCGGCTCTCCTTGTGCTATCCAGGCCATGGCTCCTGTGGGCTGGACAGGAACCCATAGTAGGACCAGCATGCAGTCACCCAGAACCACAACCCTCCCCCAAGCAGTGTCCCCAGGAAGCAGTGAGATGTCTACAAAAAGCAGGAATGAACACACAAAATATTTATCTAACGCAGGCACCAGCTCTGCTGGAATAGAAAAATAACATCTGTGGGGCGGGAGGGTGAGCTGTGGGCTCAGTCTCGGATGTCCACCACCAGGGGGCACAGGTGAGTCGAGTGCCTGGTGCCCATGGTGAAGGCGGGTGTGCGGGGCTTGTGCAGAGTGACTCGCTGCACGTCGTGCGAGCCAGGCCCGGGCCTTGGAGTGTGGTCCAGTGGGTAGGTGCGACGCCGTGCCATGCTGTACACTGGGCTGCGGTTCTGGTACACAGATGGCTCTGGCCGGGCGTGTGTGGCTGGCCCAGGACCCCCAGCCACGTTCTCCTGGTAGAACCAGTTCTTAACTGCAGGGGCCAGACTGAAGCAAGGAGCAGCCCGGTGGACTGGGGTGTTGGGCCCCAGGAAGAGGGGCAGCTGGTAGCAGTTGGGGGCTGGGTTGGGATCCATCACTCGGACTGGGCACCGGTAGCCAAAGGTGTACTGAGGAGCCCTGCGCTCATCAGGGGGACGGATCTTATCCAGGTTGTAGTGGCCGGGGGCTGGTGTGGGGCTCAGGCCTGCAAGGGACAAGGGTGGGGAGAAGGTTCTGTCCCTGAACCCTGTGCTCATGGTCCTGGGGGAACCTCAGGGAAGGGAAGGGAACAATATAAGGTCACCAGAATAAGTGACACACTTGTCATGACATAAAAACCACCAGTGGCATTGTAACATCAGCCTTGGGCTGTCAGTGTGAAGCTTTGCACCCAGGATAGCACAGGCAAGCATGCTTAGCATGACAGAGCTACGGCCTAGATGTGAGCCTGTGATGGGTCCTAGGTAACACATCGTGACACAAAGTGAGGTCGCAGTGTGATGTCACCATCTTGATGTGACACTGCAGGGAGGTGCCATCACCCAAAGATCCACATACAATCCCTCCACCACCACCACCCCCCCACTGCTTTGCCCCTGACTGGGACTCCAGCCCCAAGCTCCCTGGCCCACCTCTGCCTGGCCCAGCTTACGCAGGCTGGTGACACGGCCGTCCATGGGCACCTGAGGGCAGCTGGACATTCCAAAGCGGGTTATTTTGGGATCCAAGCAGTAGCAGGGCCCTGGGCTGCATACATCTGTGATCCCTGCAGGGTGGTCACAGAGGGACCATCAGGAGCCTGGCGCTCCTCCAGGCAAAACTGTCCCCTCCCAGCAAGACCAAGAGCTCCCTTCAGACTCATGCACCCACTCTTAGGGCACTGGGCTCTTAACTTGCTCATCTGTGAAATGGGACTTTTAGCACAGGACTGCTGCTCTGAAGACCTGGCTCAGGGAAGTGGGTAGAATAACAGCTTCAGCAAGCAATGTGATCAGCCAGCTGGCAGAGATGCTCAGAGACCAGCACCAACAGTAATGACAGCCAGGTGGCTATTGTTAGTACTGAAAAAGGCCCAAGCCAGGCCAGGGAGTTCTCTGCCCTTCCCAAGGAGGGGCCCACCAGGCACCCTGACTTGAAGCCCAGGCTCTCTCCTGCAGACTCAGGTCTGTGTGGTCTCTGCTCCTCTGCCCTAGGGTTGCAACCCCCAGCACGTCCCCTCCCAGAGCCAAAGGCCCTCACTCTGCCAGCCAGGTGCCAGCGTCCCTTCCTGGCCTCCTGGGGACATCTGCCTTGGGAACTAAGTACTAGGAAAGCCTCCTTCTGTCCTACTCACAAGAGGCCCTGGCTCCCATGTCTGTGGCCACAGAAGATGACTCCAAGCCTCTCCTGTCTCCCAGCCGCAACAGCCACCCTGGCTCATAGAAGACTGGGTAATTCACTTACGCTTCTCAGAGTGCCTCTCATGTAGGGTGAAGGCCGGCCCCCGGACCAAGGAGCTGTCATGGGCCACATAGCCTGTGCACGATGGCCGCAGGTACCTGGCAGGACCTGGACCTGGAGAACAGCAATGCCCTGGTCAGAGGCAGGAAACCCAGACCAAGGGCACCCTGAGCACTCAGATCTTGGCTCTTCCTACCACTGCTGCTGAGTGCTCCAAACCTGAATGCTTTGAACTGCTGCCTTGTGGGAAAGCAGTGACCCACGGGAGCTGCAACCTCCCAGGCAGGCGACTCCACACCTCACTGCCTCACTGAGCCTTCAACATGGACTCTTCATCAAGGCCGGCTGACCACACTGTGAGGTGGAATAATCTTAAATTTCCCAGGTTATACAGGAGAATATTAAGGCTCAGAGATATCAATCTCCCAGGTGTGGTGGCACACACTTGCCATTCTAGCAGTCAAGAGACTGAGAGCAAAAGGATCATTGTGAATTTGAGGCCAGCCTGGACTACATAGCAAGACCTTGTCTCAAAAGAAAAAAAAAAACAGTAGCTAATACTACTGACCTCCAGTTTAGGAAGAGCAGCAAGATCGCCATAAGTTTTTGAGGACAATGTTCAGGGTTCATAGTGGGAGCCTGTTTTTCCTACCCCAGCAGGCCAAGCATAGGACAGACAAAACAGCTCTCACCTCTGATCAGGGCCATGATGACTGGGGTCTGCTTCACCTCCTGCCTTGAGGGTAGCCGCTCCTCCTTTTCTGGGTGCTGGGCATAGAATACAGCGTTGCCAGCCCCCTTGGGCAGCCTCATGGCTGAAGCTGGGTGCCCCTGCCAGGGACACGTGGGGGCTGGGCAGGAAGACGTCCTTCTCCAACTCCTTCTCTGCGGTGGGAGCTGGTGACGTCACGGCAGAACTTGGACACAGAAGGCTGAGTGTTTATTTCCCTAGTTGCCTTGACACCAGGCCATGGCATAGAATTCTATGCTTCAAGCCCAGTGTGGAACACTGATCCCCCAAACAGACTAAATAGTCAGGGCACCCCAGGATCTGGGAGAAGAGACCAAAATAGAAAAGGGATGGCAGTGGGTTCCTATCGTTACCCCTGCCACCTGTCTCCCCAGGTTTTGACAAGCCCCTCCTTTCTATAAAAGCCTGTTTTTCAGGCCAAGGACTTAACTCAGAGCAACATCACTTGCCTGGCATCTGAGGTCCTGTGTTCAAATCCCCAGGACTGGGAACAAAAAGTAAAAACTTATTTTACCTTACAATTAAGCAAACTAGTCTCACTATAGTGTGACTGTCTGACAGTCCTTTCCCAGGGAATACTATTTTATCTTTACAATCCATCTCTAGCTTGAAGAATACTTGGCAAATACAGAGGATGGAAGGGTAACCCCACCCCCCAGCCGCTTCCCATACAGCCCCTACATAACTGAGGACTCAGGGAGGAGGAAATGAGGGACCTCTTTCCCACCTGAGAACCCAGCAGGTCTGGTCTAGGCCTGTCACAGCCATGTATATGACTCAGACTTGGATTTGATCTCTGCCCCACGAGCCAGAGCATGCTGGCATTGAGGCGTCATTAGCCCAGGCGAGGAAACTGAGGCCAGCCAGAGCCCACAAGGGTTGGGACTCCTCCAAAGTGGCCTGGTGCACCAGGAGTTGAGTAGAACAGGATACAAAGTTGGGGGCTTGTGGGGACCGCAGCTCAGCCTGGGGGAGCCAACCCCATTCTGAACTCATGCAGGCTGAAGAATTCAGCAGCAGGGCCACTCAGGTGGCAGGGCCTCCTCCCCCTGCCCTGTGCGCACTGACTGACAGGGCCAGGACTGGGAGCCCGTTTCCCTCAGACCCAGGACAGCTACCCTCTCCCCACAGCACCCACACATGTCCCAGAAGCTCCCTCTCCCCAGAACCCTTTCTTTTCATCTCCAACACAGGACAGTTTGCCCCAGAGGCCGCTCCCACCTTTCTAAAGCAATGGCTCTGTCCCTCAAACCAAAGACTCTGAGATAGGAGGGATGAGAGGCACCGCCTCCCAGCATCCCTGACCCCATCTCCAGGTTTCCTTGCAGCCAATGCCTTTTAGCCCTGCCCCACCTCCAATCCATCCCGCACCCCTACAGTCCCTCCAAACCCACTCACCTGTTTCTTCTCAACCATCCTGCCCCGTGACTCGATGGCATACACCTGAGCCCACCTCATGGAGCCCCACAGCACCTGCTCTCCTCATCCTGGCCTGCCGCCTCCCAGCCCCATGCTGACCCCCACCCTCTTCTCTGAGTGGCTCACCCACCCCATCCCTGGAGGTTGTCTCCAACACCACTCCTTCTCTGCCCTCCTCCAGCCCTCACTCTGCTCCTAGTAGAGAAACTGAGGCAATCAAATGGGACTCTTTCCAGCATGCCACACCTACACAGCACTGTCCCTGCCTCCAGTTCCCACTACAGCTCCACCAGGCTCCTGTCCCACATGCCTCCTCCTGTCCTCTTCCTGTCACACTGTGATACCCAGAGTACCTCCTTACACACAGCCTACTAAAATCTTCTCTAACTGGCTGTGGTGGTGCACACCTGAAACCCCAGCACTCTGGCAAGCTGAGGCAGAGGCAGGAGGATCACAAATTCCCACCCAGCCTAGCCTGGTTAGTGACTTAGCAAGAACTTGTCTCAAAAACTGCAAAGGGATAGGGATTAGTTCAGTGCCTTGGGATCAAAAAAAGAAAAAACCTTTCCTGGCTGCACTTCTCCACCTGGACAAACTTCCCCAGGACACCCTTTTTATGGTCTCTGCACCTCCTATCTGCACAGACTCACCCCCAAGGCTTTGGCCCATGGTGCCCCATAGCCGCTCACAGCCTCAGTGTGACCAGAGCCCTCCCCAACCTGTGTGTGGCAGGCACGCCCTGTGACACGCTTCCTCCTTTTCCAGATTGGCTGCCTGGCCACACTGGATGAAAATGACCAAGCACTATGTCCTCACCCAGCACCACTTCCTGTTCCACAGTGTCCTCCCAGAGTCTCTGCCCTGGCCCTGATGCCCTTTCATGGACTCCCTGCTGGCTCCTCTGCCTCTGAGCAACTATTCAACACTAGTGAGGATGAATCACCAGAGGGAAACCAGCCAGGCACAGAGGCATGTGCCTATAATCCCAGCGGTAGGAGACTGAGAAATGAGGATTGACATGAGTTCGAAGCCAGCCTGGGCTACATTTTGTTAAACTCTGCCTCTAGCAAAACAAAATAGAGAGAATCCACTTTCACATACAGGGAAAGGTATGGGTCCCTCCCCACCAAAGGGTACCAGAGACATCCCAGGAAGGGCACAGTAGATACCAGTGGTTCCTGGGAGGACCCGTGTCCCTTCTGGGGTGTCCCCATGAGGGACACAGAATCTGACCAATCCTAGGGAAGCAGAAAAATGCAGATCAAGAGTCACCCTACAGAAAGATTGCCCTGTCCTTGCCGAAAAGAGCAACAGCATGCAAGACAGACAGCTGAAGTCCTGTGTCTCGTTGACAGACACTCAACAGATGACAACCAGGGGCCCCCAGAAGCCACACTTTCTCTTGCTACAAAGGACGTTGCTGGGAAATTTGGCATAACCAGGAATAAATGCCTGTGGCTTACTTCAAAGTCTGTTCCCATGTTAATTTCCTGATGGTGATAACTGTACTTGTGCTATGAAAGACTTATCCTTGTTCCTAGAAATGCCCGGAGGAAAGGAAGATTATTTCTTCAACTTTTCAACTCACTCTCAAAGGATTCAGAAAAGAAAATGTGTATACATAGAGAAGCATTTTTAGAATGGGGTAAAACATTAACATTCATGAAATCAAAAGAGAGACAGAAAGAAAGAAAGAAAGAAAGAAAGAAAGAAAGAAAGAAAGAAAGAAAGAAACCTAGGTGAAAAGTGTGTCAGAAAGAAATACGTATAATAGTTTGCCCACTTTTACATACGTCTGAAATTGTGACAATAAAAAGTTAAAAAGGTTGAGAATGTAAGTTAACAGACCAAAAATTGGAGAAAAAGAAGGGCTATGAGGATAGCCAACATTTTGGCCCTAGCCCTTCAAGGTCAGTGAGGACTCAGGACATAAGAGAACCTGTGCTGTATCATCCTATAACTCAGAGGTTTCCAAAATTTTCTGTTCAAGGAGATTAAAGGACCTCAGAGGAAAAGGATAAATGAAATATAGTGTGCCTAAGGAGAGTCACCTAGAGAGAGGACATTCTCTCAGGCTTTCACAGAGAGCAAACTGGTCAAGCAATGGCCGTGAATCATCCTGATGGCTGACACTGGCAACAGCTCTACAAAGCACTGTACATGGTTCCAAAGTTAATCCTGAGGGGATTTGACCCTGGAAGATACAAAAGATGAATGTTCTGTTATACAGGTCTGGCCTTAACTTGCCCTTGACCACCCAGCATAAAAGCTTAATTACAAGGCATAGAACGCAGAGCTAGATTAGTATGATGAGCTGTAAGAGGCTTATACCAACAGCCTCCAACATTGCCAGTTTCACCGGTAATCTACTGCAATTATGGAACGTTGGACTATGTATAAAACTACTGTACCTCTCTGTACAAAGAGAAGATAAAATTTTTGTTGTTCTTCTTCTTCTTTTTTCCTCCCTACTAATATAGATTAGAAAATTTATCATGTCTACGCACTGTGCTTTGTATAACTACTATGAGGACAATAATATTCAATGTATCAATTATTATGAATGCACTACTAATGTGTTTTGAAACTATCATATTGTTATTTCTTATTAAAAATTTTTAAAAAATAAAATAAAGTTAAAAAGATCCCGGCATGGTGCATGGTAGCACATATCTGTAGTGCTGGCCACTGAGTAGGCTAAGGCAGGAGGATTGCATATTTGAGCCTAACTTGACAAGACCTTGTCTCAAAATGAAAAGAACCATGTAGCACAAGGCTCCCTGAGTTCTACCCCCTGTACTACCAAAGAGAAATTTTTAAGTTAAAAGAAAAATACATTGGCATCTCTGGGCTAGGCCGCAGTCTTTGTCTCACTTTGTACAGTGGTCCTCTCTCTGGGCTGTTCGCCTCCTCTTGCAACTTCATTCCATCACTGGTACCCCAGTTCCTAAACATACATTTTTCTAGACCAGGCTTTCTTAGGAGCATTAAGCTTCTATGTGCACTGCCTGCCCAGTGTCATCCACATTTTCCTAAGCACCTCAAATCAACAACCCCAAGACTGTCTTGTGAGGTACCACACCCTGTCTCAGTGCTCAACTCCACCACCTGTCCAAGTGCCCAAGACAAACCCAGGCTTCTCCCAGACCCTCCCTTGTCCATACTCCCCACATCCAACCAGTCCCTAGGTCACTTCAGGCTCCTGTGTGTGACTCACCTGTGTTCTGGCCCCTAGCACAGTACCTGGTTCCAGGTCTATGCTTAGGAAATATTCATGGGGGACTGGGTGAGCTGAGCAACTGATCAACCAGAAAAACAACACCCTCAACCAAGAAACAGAGCCCTGCCTCCTGAGTCCCAGGCACATACCACATCAGGCTCACTGGACTACCTCTGACAAGCATGCTGGTTTGTAGCAGTCATCACGCGCTGCATAACAAACTGCCCTCAACACTAACGGCTTAAAACAGCACTTCTCTCCTCCTGCTACACAATTCATGGGGACAGGTAGAAGGGGTTTTGCTGGGATTCTGGCTCCAGATCTCTAGCAGATGCCAGGAAGGCCAGGGTCACTTGAAAGTGTGACAGAGGCCTGCATGTCCACACCGAGGAGGACTCAATGCCATTGGGGGCTGCTGGCCAGAGGCCTCAGCTCACCTCACATGTGTCCCCACAAACTGTTTGCTGCTTCCAAATAAGTCATATGAAGAGAGCAGAGCAGAAGCCAGGCTTCCTCTATGACCAGGAAGCCACACAGTCCCTCTGAGCCACAAACCCCAGCCCTACTCACATGTGCAGGCAGGAATAGCAGCACATGGGGTCACCAAGGGTGTCCTGGAGCCTGGATACACTGGTTTTCATTGCACAAGGGCAGCTGGTGATGGGGCTAGGAGGGATGAAGTCAGGGGTTCTAGGGCCTGGACCCAGGGTTTCCTGGCCCTGAGCTACAGCCCACCCCTTTCCCAATTCATTTTACTTTGAGACAATGTTTTCATCACTCTCCTCAACGCTGGAACACAATACCCAATGTTCACAACTTAAGAGAGAGGGAGGATTATTTTAGCTGATGCTTTAGTCCATACTTAGCTCAGGGCTGGGGATGTAGCTCAGTGGTAGAGTGCTTGCCTAGTATGCACAAGAAAAACAAAAGCCTTAGTTAGCATAGTCAGCCAGCTCCAAGACAGCACAGCATGGCACAGGGGCCATGGTGTAGGAAAGCTGCTCTCAGCATGGTGGGCAGGACACAGAGAGATGAGGGAGAGGCAAGAAGGGAGAAAAACCTCACAAGCCATGCCCCTAGTGACCCATGTCTCCTCACCAGGTCCCACCACCTGCAGCAAGTCAGCCATAATCCAATCCCCTTCCAAAAACCCCAACTATGAGTCCATAAGGCTCTGGGGGGACATCTAGACACACACCACAATAGATAGGGCTTAAGTTACCCACGTTGGCCTCAGATTTACCATTCTCTTGCCTTAGCCTACTGTGTAACATGGACTGCTGTGTGGGGTGCCGAGCGCCCTGTCCACTCGCACCAGGTGTCTCCTGGCTATCGGCCTAGCTTTTTGCTTCCAGAACAACCATCATCTTTCTAACCAGCTGGCCCTGCCCTTCCGTTTCTAACACCCTCTCCCCTCCACACCCTGGCAGCTCTGCACTCCATGGCTAGGAGAAAGGTGTGGATAGGTAATGCACTGCCTGGGGCCACATAAAAAGTGCCTTGGCAGGACCGCATCTGGCTCCCGAGCCCACATTCTTTCCACTGCCCTGCCCGTCGCCAGCTCAGGCCCAGTCTCCCACGCCCACTGCAAGCTCCAGTCCCATCCCCTGCAGCTTCTCAGCCTTCTTTGGGAAGCCGCACCCCAGGCCCAAGTCATCTGCCCCTGCACATAAGTTCCACCCAGACAGGCGCCTGCCTGGGCCCTCCCAGGTCCATCTCTGCTGGCAGTCCTGCAAGGGTTAACAGCATGAACTAATATTTAGAAATAGCACAACCCCAGGGGATGTCAGCTGTGGCCAGCTGCTCACTGTCCCTGAAGCCACAAGACTTTGTGAACATGCTGTGGTAGGGGGCCTAATCCTGGGGATAAAGGCTCCCCGGCCTCACTCTGCAGCCCGCCTCCCAGAGTGGCCTGGGTGTGGCTCAGCCCTGCTCTCTGCCCAGGGGGCACTCCTAGCTTCTGCCCTGGAAGGTGGCAGAGACAACTTCGCAGCTCCTGAATTGTGTAATTGCTACTCCCACCCGCCCTGCGGGGAGCCTGGCTGCTGGACTTGGAGGAGCCCAGGACCTCAGCCAGAGGCAGGAGTTAATGGCTCCATACAGGGCCCCTGGTCCAAGCCTGGTCTGGGGCCCTGACTGTGCAGCTCCTAGGCACAAGACTTCAGGGCAAAGGAGCCAGCACCTCAGCCTCGTACCCCATCACCAAGGCAGCCTTGGTTCTGGTCCTCTGTGGCTGGGGCCCAAATCCCCAAAGACAGGGCCTGGGCAGCTGACACCCGCCCCGCTCCAACGCCGCCCCATCTAGGGCACAAGCACACGCCGTTACCAGCAGGCTGGCTTTGGCACAGGCTCCTCGGGTGGGGCCAGTAATTGCAGTGCCAATCACCCCAGCTGAGGGCAAGGACAAGCGCCACAGAGTGGAGACACTCGTCCAAGGAGCTCTAGAGGTGAGAGTGACCAGAGGTGCCTGGTCAGTGTGCCCAGCTGAACACCAGCAGGACAGTGAATCTTGCTGGGCTCTCTGTTATCTTGGAGAAACTAAGGCAGCACACACCCCAGGTCCTAGTAGCTTTAGAGAATTCGAAATCTTCCTTCACTTCCAGGCAGGAGCATTCTTCATTCTTCCACCAGCCCATGTGCCCTATCCTAGGCTCTGCTGGGAAGAGGGCAGTCTAGGCAGCACGGGAGATATCCACACACCCCTGACCCAGCTAGGCAGGCCCCAGAGATTAGGAGAACTTCAGAGCTTGGTACTGTGGCCAGTGTGTGGAAGAAGGGCTGGGAGGGCTTCCTGGAGGAAGCAGGGATCTGGCTAGGGAGGTAGAGGCTAACAGGGGTGGCCCAGCATGCCTGGATGACCCAAGCCTAGGAAAGTTGCAGGATAGGCTGGAGGTAGAAAGGAGGCAGGAGCCAGGCCCAAAGCTGCCAGGAAGGCCAGGGCAGTTCTGCCCAGGATAAGCTTTCCCAGGAGGCTGGGGAGGGCCCCACAGAGGCAAAAGCATTGCCCCATGCAACAGCCTTGCTCTAAGACAGGAGGAGGCAGGCAGAGACTGGCTCCAAAGAAACACAGGGCCTCAACTTTACCCCAGTCCTCCTGCATAACACTTAGCTTCAGTCCAGGGTTCGAGTTCTGCACAGGGGGCTGAACAAAGGCCAAGCTGGAGTCCCAGCAACCCCTTTGCACCAAGCATCTCAGTTTTCTCTTCTATACCAGTTGCTCTGTCCTCCCCACCTCTCTCTCTCTCTCTCTCTCTCTCTCTCTCTCTCTCTCTCTCTCTCTCTCTCTCTCTCTCTCTTCCCCAGGGTACAAAGGCCCAACAGCAATGCTCAGCAACCTGCTATGGCACAGGTTACACTGTTTTTTCTGGGCCTGTGGTGCTTGCCTGGCCAGCAACAAGGCTGGGAGGTGCTTAGCAGATCCCAACTCGAATCTGATCCCAACTTGAATCCAAAATGTGGGTGGCTGCTCCTGTCTGAAAGCTCTGAAGACAGACAAAGACTCCAGGCAGTGGGAGCTGCCTCCTGCGTGAGGATCAGGGAAGATGGAGGACACAGCGGGTGGGGGAACATCTCCACCCAAGCTTGTGATCCACAAAGAAGCAAAAGCCTTCTCTCCTTTTGGTTCCTGAAAATAAAATCCCAATGCAGGCTCCAACCACCACCCCCATCCTGCAACACACTTGGCCACAATTAGCCCCTAACGAGGACCAGGTGTCTCTCTGACTCAGGGAAGAGGAGACGAGGAGACAAGGGACATGCTGTGGAACCGATGGCTTCACTGCCACCAAGGCCAACGCACCACAGCTCCAGCCCCAGGTTTCCAAGGCCCCCAGGTGAAAGATTTGCCAAAATCCCCGCAGTCAATCCCAGCAGGCATTTATTGAGCACCTGATGTATGCAGCTGACTCTATAGAGGTGTAGAGCTCCCACCAACAGGAGCTATGCAGGCCAGCCAAATAGCTCAGCAGATTAAAGTGCCTGCAAGCAGGTGCAGGAGCTGGGGGTTCAATCCCTGGGGTGCGCTGAGACCACAATTGAGATTAGGCATGGTGGCCTGCACCTGTAGTCCTAGCTCTTAGAAGGCTGTAAATAGGCATATCACTATGAGTCCAATCTAGTGCTGAGACCCGAACACCCTGTAGACCCTTCCCTAAAATACAAAGAAAAAAAAAAAAAAAAACAGAAGAGGGGGGCCTGTGGACTGGCACACTAGTTTAAGCGTCTGCTCAGGCAAAACAGAAGAGATGTGTGCAAAGTTGCAATTAAACTATGAAACAGCATTCGGGAGGCTGAAGCACAATGATTGTGAATTTAGGGGTGGCCTGAACCATACAGCAAGCCTGTTTTTTGTTGGTTCTTTTTTTTTTTTTTTCATTTTGTATATTTGTTACAGAGCCTCTCACTACACAGCTCCGACTTATTGAGGAACTCCTGTTTTCAGACTCCCCAACCCTGGGATTCCAGTGTACACCACCACACCAGGACTCTGTCACAGGCTCAGCACGGGGGCAGGGTAGGTATGGGGGGTAAGAGGGGGTGGGGTGGGCAGGATGGGCTGGGGTGCTGCGACAGGAGGGACTGGGGATTAAACCCTGGTCCCTGCACTTGCCAAAGCAGGCACTTAGTCTACTGAGCTCTCTCGCTGGCCCAAGACTGTTTTAAAAAGTAGCCCATATACTATAATTGGAAAGATACAGTGGATATTAAAATGACCCTGCCCAAGTAGGACCTTCAAATATGTGAAGTATCCTATAATGAAATAAGTACTAATTGATAACAAATAAACTAAAACACAAGAGAGTGCAGGAGAAAGGATAGACATTTCCTAAGCACCCACAGTATGCCAGACATTTGAGGTACCTTAAAGGATTTTGTCCTCATAAGTCCAGCTTTACAAGTGAGGAATCTGAGGCACAGGAGGCAAAAGGACCCACACAAGATCAGAAAGCCAACTGGGGGAGCTTGGACTTGAACTCAGGTCCTTCTGGATCTGAGACTAGTACTCATAACCACCCCAGGGTATGGCAGCAGTATGCCCTTTGGTGGCATGGGAGTTCTGGATTTGGGTCAGGGCCCCACCCTGCCTCCTAATAGCTGGGTGTACTGGCCTACTTCTTTACCCTGTGCCTCAGTTTCTTTTTCTGCAAAATGGGTTCCGTTTGTTGCAAATTGTGAAGTGCAGCACATACTGCAGGGCTGTGGTTAGGCCAGAAGGGGCTGGGAAGGGGTACAAGTTGGGAGAGGTGGGGCCTAGGAGGACTAAGTGGTGAAACAAGGAGAGATGAGGGTATTCTTCCATCCATTCCCTGTTAAAGAAACCGAGGCCAGGCAGCACAGGCACTGGGGCCAGGCAGAAAGCAGGCAGAACTCCAGGCACTGGAAACTCCAGGATAATAATATTGCCCTTTCTCCAAGTCCTGCTCCGACCCGCAGAAGTTACTGCTGGGCCAGTGCCAGGAGAAGGCCGGGAGCAGTTAGGTAGGAGCTAAATCCAGGGCCAGACTTCAGGAGGAGCCCCTGCTAGAAAGCTGATCCGGCCTTATGCACCACCACCACCATCACACCACAACCACTACCCCACCCCCCACCCCCACACACACAGCCTCCCTCTAGGGTCTGTAAGCACCTCTGTTCCCCAGAGCCACTCCCCACCTCCTCCTACAGACATGGGGGGCAGGAGGCCCCTACCCACCTTGCAGAGGGACTTGGGGGCAAAGGACACCCTGTGGGGAGTCTGGATGTCTCTTGTGGACTGGACACGGAGGCCCTTGGGGCAGAGAAGCCCCAGGTGGCAGTGATCACAGGGGTACCTCTGTAGATAGCATGCGGTTCTAGGGTCTCAAAAGTTAAGCCGGCTTCCTCCCTAGGCTTGGAGTGTATTGGAGAGCCCCTTGCCACCCTGCAGTCCCTGCCAGGGAAGAAAGGAGGAAAGCTCAGGCTCCTCCCAGAGGGGTCTAGGGATCCCAGCAGGAGTGCGTAGTGCTCAGAAGTCTGGACCCAGTGGGACTTTGTCCCAGGACTCCAGGGTGGGGCCTGACCCTGAAGCAGCGCAGCACGGGCTCTTTAAGAAGATCGGGGGTGGGGGCAGATAGGGAGCCCCCGCCCCCGCCGCCAAGCCCCGGTCCGCGCCTCCCGCCCCAGCTCTGTGCGCGCCGGCCTAGAGCGCGCTCACTGTCCCAGGTCCGCTTTCCCCGCTGTCCCACGTCCCCGCGCCGCTGCGATGCGCCCCTGCCCGCGGCGCCTGCGCCTTGCTGCGCCCACCCTGGTCCTGATTCTCACTTGGGCACTGCTGGCTGGAGCCGCATCTGCAGGTGAGTGTGAGTGTGGAGAGTCTTCCTGTCCCAGGAGGGGTCTGTAGGATTCTCCCTGGGATGGGCAGGATGGGAATCTGGAAGGCTCTGAATCTGAAGTTACAGGGTACTAGTTGTCAGGATGTCCAGCCTGTGTGATGGGGCTTCAAGAGTCAGTGCCCCAGGGAGTGGCTTGGCCCTCCGATGTCTCAGGCACACAGTGACCTTAGGCTGTGATTGCCAGGGAGGCTTGGAGTGAAAAGGCACCCAGCAACAGTGAGAAGTGGCTACCATCCTCAAATGGGGACGCTACTAGGTGGGGGTGGACAGAGAACCATCCGGCTCTGCCCAAATGTCCTCAGCACACCTGGGCTGCAACCTCCTGTGGCCTCTGTCCCCAGCACCCTTTCCAAGCCCTCCATTCCCCCAAGGTATTCCCAGAGGCCTGACTGACTCCCTCCTCTCTCCTCCTGTGGAAACTCATTTGGTGCCATGCAAGACCACCCAAACTTCAGCCTCACTGAAGCAGGGCTGGGGTCCCCCAGATTCTCCTCATCCTCTGGAGAACCCAAAGCACCCTTGCTCGGCTTGCCTATCCTCAGTCCTGAGGACAGACCCCAACAGAGACTGAATTAAAGTTTGCCCTCCAAGAGGTGCTGGGCCCCTCTGTCATGGTGCCAGGAATCCCAGCATTACAGCGTTCTTCCTTCAGGGAGGCAGGCATGGTCTAGTCCTGGATCTGTAGCCTCAGGGCCTGTCTGTCGTTCCTACCCTATGTGAATCAGGGTTTGAGCCTGGTCCTTGGGACCATTCCCGAAAGGAAGAGTCGGAGTCTCCCTGCCAGGGGCTCGAGCCACACCCTGCTCCCATCAGAGCTGGAAGCCAGTTCCACAGGAGGGCATCACAGGGTGGCCAGGAGGGGATGAGTCATAGCTGGGTACCCAGCTCCCCGATCCTACTGCTGGGTCTCAGGGCCTGGGTGGGCTCCAGAGATTGGGAAAGATGTCCAAGAAAATGGGTGGTCAGAGCAAGCCCAGCCTCAGCCCCACCTGAGGGAGACCCCTGCACTCCATTTTCAAGTACTTCCCCTGCTCCCATATTGCGTGGGCACTGTGAAATGGATGAGCTGAGTCTGGACTCGTTCTAGAGGGAGAAAAGCAGATAAAACTCAAACAGCAATTCCTGTTTGTGAATGCAAAGATCTGAAAATCAGAAGCAAGCCAGGGTGAACCCAAAGTGGCCCCTTGAGCCAGGATTTGGTATCTGAGCAGCACTCAGCCTGGGCAGGCTGGGTGTAGGCAAGCAGAAGGTGCTGAGATTGGAAGATATTCCGAGCATGAACCAGGGAAATCCTTGGGCTGGGGCACTAGGACCTTAAATGGCAGGATGTGGCCAGTTGGCAGTGGGGCGCCCATGACGGTCTTAGGGCAAGAGCTCAGCATGGCGCCTATGAGGTTTAGAACAGGAAGCCAACCCTGACCTTAGAAGGATTTGAAAATGGGGAGGGGTAAAAGGGCTAGCCTTCTCCTCTGTGACAAGCCCATCTCTGTCTCCATTCCTGATGCAGCCCCCAGTCCCCATCTGTGCCACAGGCACAGGCCACCCTGAGAATGGCTGTCTTACCTGGGCGCCTAGGTGAAAGGCCAGCACAGCCAGCACCTTGGAAACCACACAGGCCAACCTCCCAGCTGGAAAGATAGGGAAACAAAGTCCCCCAAGAGGAGCTGGGTGTGCTGAGTCCCGCAAAGAACCCCAGTGGCCGTGGATAGCCCTGTGGGTGAGAGACATGTGGGTGATAAATGTGGTACTCAGCTCCCGATGTGGGGCTCCCGCAAAGGAACAAGCACAGAGAGGAACAGGGTGGATGTGAGCTGAGAGATAACACACTTATAGCTGTTTGGAAGGCTGTGGCAGGAGCATCCTTTTCTTTCTGTGGTACAGAAATTTCAGGCCAGGGACTGGGGAGATAGCTCAACAATTTTAAGTGCCATACTGGAAAGCACAAGGACCTCGGTTTGATCCCAGGTACTACATGCCATGCTGGCCTCAGAACCCTGGATGCGCTGTGCTGGCCACTGAAGCAGGGCAAAGCAGTGCAGGCCTGTAACCCTCAGCACTGAGGAGGCTGAGACAGGAAGATCACTGAGTCTGAGCTGCATAGTGAGATCCTGTACCAAATAAATAAATTTTAAAAATTCAAAAATAGAAATTTCAGGCCAGCCTTGGCAGCACAGTGAGTTCCTGTCTGAAAAAGTTTTTGTTTGTTTGTTTATTTTATATATTATGGCCAGCTCAGCCTGCCCTGGGGGTGGGGCTGGCACAGCACGTGGTGCTGGGGATTGAACTGAGGTCCCTGTGGTTACCTATGCTTGCCTAAGCAGGCGCTTTAAACCATTGAGCTATCTCACCAGCCCCTGAAAAAGTTTTCTAAAAGGTCAGAATGAGTATAGGGTGCTCAAGGACAGTGGTCTCCACACCTCTTCCCTGGCTGACTGAAAAGTAGACTGTGTGGGGAGACTCACATGAGGGGCCTGGTGGGGGCTCCTGGGAAACCTGAAGGGGGTCTTGAGAGCAGGGTCAAGAGCTTCAGCTCAAGAAGCTGAACCGAAGCAGACCCTGCTGCCTGAGAGATGGCTCAGGGACCAAAGGTGTAGAGGATACACTTGGGAGCACCCCATGAGCCTTGAGTATGTAAGCCTGGCTGTCCCACTCCTTGCCCAGCTCACCCACACTCCTGAGAAGCTGCCTAGGCCAAAGGTAACCAATGCCCCAACCAGAGGACAAGTGGGGCTTTCAGTGCAGCCACGTGGGGAACTGTGCCAGGTGGGCCCCACCTGTAGGGAGAGAGATCCGCAGACCTGACTGTGCCTATGGGGTAGAAACTTGGCATACTGCCCACAGGGATACAGGGTTGGAAAGAGCCCCGCAGTGAAGCTCCCTGGCACACAGAGATGCGGGCGCATATGCACCTGCACACAGGCCTCATGTACTGTGCCTTCTATCTGGGACCAGGCACCCACAGGCTTCTGCCCTCTCCAAACACCCACCTGGAAGCCCAGGCCCAGTGGCACTGGAGTAGGATGGGTAGTGAGAATGGTGGGTGCTGTGTGCTGTGCCCAGCTGGGTTCCTGTTCTGGCTAAGGACCTATAAGCAAGGGGCCAGCCCACAGCCTGCTCCCTCCCTGGTCCCTCTCTCCTTGGCCTCTAGCTCCCAATCCCTTCCCCCAGGTGCAGGGTGGAGGTCACCCTGGCTGAGACCCCACCAGTCCTAGAATGGTGCAAGTTGTCCTGGAAGGAACCCTGTTTGTGTGGACAGTACAGTGCCTGGATCCTGTCAGGTTGGAGTCCCTACCACCTTCACCACTCTGCTCAGGAGGATGGTGCCACCTTATCAGGGAGGAGCTCTGGCCTCTGGAAACACCCATGGCATGGGCACTGACCTTGCTGTCCTGAGCCTCACAGTGGAACTGTGAGCCAGGAGATGTCCCCACTTTCCTTATGAGGAAACTGAAGCTCAGAAAGAAGCAGGATCCATGTCGGGTCACACCCTAGACACAGGCCACAGTGCTTTTGTGTCCCCAGCACCTGCAGGCCTTTCCAGATCAGAGACAAACAGCTACCTGAGCCACCAAAACATCTGTTCTTGTCCCCATGTCCCTACAGCCAGGATCCCCCACCTCTCCAAACCCCCCACCCCCAAAGCCCTTCCAGAAAGCCCCACCTACTGGTGAGCAAATGTGGTATTTTAGGTCCAGATGTGGGTGGCTGCACTCCAGAGGTGGCATGGGGTTTCCTGGCCAGGGACAGTGCCTGTCCTGTTGTCTGTTCCTTCCTCCAGCTCAGTGTCCTCCCACACCTGGCCAGCTCTGCTAGCTCTGGGCTGCTTTCACCAGGCTGCCACCCATGCTCATGCATGACGGGTCTCAGTGCATCACAGAGGCTGCCTCCCTCCCAGCCCTTACAGCAAAGACTCCCTTGGCTTAGAAAGAGGTGGGGCTCAGAGGAGCATGCCCAGAGTTATAATGTGCTTTTACCATTGTGGGCCCTGGGCCTCTCAGCCCTTTCTGCCTAATCCCTGGTCACCCACAGGACCAGCTGCTCCGAGTGACAGAATTCCATCTTCTTCCTCCAGGATACTGCTGGACACAGGGATGGGCTTCAGACATCAGTGGGGCCTCAGATTCTGCCTTCTGGAGCCTAAGACCCACGCTTGTGCCCACTCAGGGGACCCTTAACCACCCCAATTCATAAAGAGCAGCTGCCTTGCTATGTGTTAGCTTTATATTAAATATATATGAAAGGGGGCTAGGGAAACAGCTCAGTAGAATAAGCACTTGCCTGGCAAACTCAAGGGCCTGAGTTCAATCCCCAGTCCCACAAAAAAAAAATAATAATAAATAAATAAATAAATAAATAAATATATATATATATATATATATATATAGAGAGAGAGAGAGAGAGAGAGAGAGAGAGAGGTGGGGGGGAAGCTTCCTGGCTTTCAAGAAAGGCTAATCAAAACACAAAGGGTCCCCAGTGGTGTCCTTCCCAAGGTGCAATCAGGAGCTACACCACAGGGTAGCCATGACCCAGCTTCTCTGCAGCCAGGTCGCTCCCACCACACACCTTCACTGCTGCAGGGCCCAAACTCCCTCACTGGGCTGTGGTCTCCTCTAACCAGTGTCTCAGCCTGTGTGCCCTGGGCCATCCATGTCACCAGTGATGGTGATCCCGGGATCCTTCCCTGTGTCCCAGCTGCTGCAGCTCCCTGCCTTCCCTTCCCCCAGTGCGTAGCTTGCTCTAGCCTCCAGAGCTTTTCTGACCACAGTGAGCTCTGCGAACATGGCCTGTGCCTCCCTCTAGGGCGCTGCCTTGGTCTCCCCATTTGCCTGCCCTCTGCATCCACGTGACCTTGATCAGTCTGACACCCAGTGAGGTCCAGCCCCTGAGCCAGCCAAGGGGACAAGGCTGGGCCCCACAGACGGGGCGGGGCTTCAGCTCCCCAGAGGCTCTCCTGGGACCAGAGGGGATGCAGAGAGGAGAGCTACTTCCGTTCCCACCTAAGAGCAGCCAGGCCCACCTCCTATTAGGAGGGGCAGCAGCTATAAATATCAGGGTCCCAGGATGCCGATTCTCACGACACCAGCCCCTCCCTGCCCTTGGCTGTGTGCAGCCTGGTCCCAAGCCAGGCTGCTCTCCTGAAGAGCCTCAGCCAGGCCAGGGAAAGAACAACTCACCGATTTTGGAGTCTCGGGCGTGAGCTCCATTCCAGCCCTGGGCCCTGACTCAGGCCCCCACTACCCCCCACTCTGTATCTTCAGCTTACCAGGAAGCTAGGAAGCCAGGCACACAGTGGTCACAAGCATGGACTCAGAGAGCTCGGGGCTGGCCTCCATGTGGAATTCAGACCCTGTCCCCAGAGCAGGTGGGCGGGAAGAAGAAGAAGCACCAGCTCTCCCTTCTCAGTCACGGACAGGCTGTCTTTCTTTGCTCTCTGCCAACCCAGAGGGGCCCTCTCCTGTACACCCAGATTGTGGTCAAGGTGACACAGCTGCTGGAGCTTCCCTGGGGCCATTACCATCACCCTTGATAAACTGGGTGGCCTCATCGTGAGGAGCAGAAATCTAGACTGAGGGAGATGAAGACCACACTTCACGGGGTTATTGCTGCCTGAGGTCCGCAGATGCACATGAGATCACAGTTGAGGAAGCTGGGGGAGGTGAGTGCCAGAAATGAGGCCCAGGGGGGGAGGGGGTGGGGGGACACTGGCTAAGAGCCAGGGGCTCAGGATGAGCTGTTTTCCTTCACTCCCACCCAGTAGCTTCTGCATGGACCGGGGCAGGGCACAGCCAGCTCCCCGGATGTGCGTTAATGGAATCCAGGAGTCTGTGCCTAGCTAAATTTCCGTCTCCTGACATCTGCAGACTGTGTGCTGCTGGCCACCCATCTGGACCCCAGCTGAGTCCTCCTGAGTGGGCACAGGGATGGGGGCCAGGCCCTCCAGTAACCTGAGGCAGGAGAGATGCCGAGACTGGTGCCTACTGGCCCCGTTCTGCGGCCTTGGGCACCTCTGACCCTCTCTGAGCTCTGAAATTCTGTGCCCTCTAAAGAACAAGACAGAGGCTTTGTTGCTCATTTGGGCCACACAGAAGGGCAGGGTGGTTCTGGATGATCGGAGAGGCAGCTGGGTCGCCTGAGCTTCCCGCCACTGGAAAGCCACTTCCCTTGGTTGGCACAGATCAGAGGCCCACCCTCCTCCCCACCCCCACTCCCGACTTCCAAACCCTGGCCCAGCTCTACCCAGCCAAAAATAGGCCCAGACCACCCCATCCAGTGCCCGCCAGACCCACCCAGCCCTCTTGAGCTGATTGAGTCAGTGCTCCCCCCTAAGTTGCTCTTTTTTTAACGGTCTGAGTCACTGTGGTAGCTCTGGCTCTGTGACACATACCCTAAGCTGCTGTCACCATGGCCCCTGAAAGGCCCAGCCAGGAAAGGGGGTGTGCAGGGACTGCAGCAGGTGTGAGCCTGACCAGGCCTTGGCATGCAGCTTCCCAGGCGTGGGGATGACGCCTTGGCAACTGAGACCAGTGCTGTCCCCTTGCATCCTGGCTGTGCACTGCCCCGTCTAGAATAGTCCTTTAGGGATCACGTTTCACAGCATTGCAGGCAGGCACAGAGGGGCTCCAGGGGGGCTCTGGTGTAGGCCAGAGAGGCTGACTCCTGCCCTTGTTCACCTGGACCAAACCCAGGCTCTGCTATCTGCCTAGGGTGTAGGAGTGCTGAGCCCAGGCTCAGCCTGCCCTGTCCCTTCCAGGTCCCCTGCTCAAAATGCCAACTGGGCTCCAGATCCCTGTCCCATTCCTCTCTTCCCTGCCCTGTCTCTCTCTGTCCCATTCCTGTCTCCCTCCTCCATCCCTATCTCTCCATCTTATCCTTGCCCAGCCCTGTCTCCCCACCCTAACACCAGTATTCCTATCTCCATCTTTGCCCTCTCCTTCTGTCTCTCTCTCTCTCTCTCTCTCTGCCACCTCTGCCTCTGGTCCTGTTCTTGGTTTCTGTCATCTTCCCCTAGTTCCCATACAGCTAGAAGTTCCCCTCCATGGCCAGCCCTTCTCATAGACACAACAGCCCCCACTTCTACCAGTTCCCACATGGGACTCTGGGCCCCAGGGACCAGTCAGAGAGAAATTTTCCATCCCCCAGGTCTCTGCTACATCCTGTTCCGGGACAGTCAGGACCCCACAGGCACTTCTGAGGGGTTAGAGATGGGGCCTGGGAATGGCTACCCCACCCTGCAAGCAGGATCTACACAGCCTCAAAACCAGCCTTGAGCTACAGAAGGTCCTCTGGCTATAAATAGGGGTTCTGAGTCTATTTTCTTTAAAAATAAGCACCAAACTTGTCACCACAGCCCAGAAAAGCACTTCTCGGCTGGGCCAGTCCCCACCCTGCCTAGCCACCATGCCCAACCCTTGCCTCTGGGCACAAGGTTCCTGGGAGACTCCGGGGCAGGAAGGAGCTCTGGGCCAGGCCAGGTGAAGGCCAGGCAGCTCCCATGCCCACCCAGCAGGACTCCCTCCTTTCTCCTATTACCCCTCCTCATGCAAAGACTCGCAGTGTGAATGAGAGAGTACATGGTATAGCCCTGATGCTGCGGCTGGGGGTCTTTGCACCTCAATTTTAGAGTCAGTGCCTCAAAAGTAGGAATGTGGGGCTTCTTCCAGAAGGAAAGCTTGGGGCAGAGTGCCCAGCAAGGCCAAGGTGTGTTGAGGGGTCCCTAGAATAGATGGGACCTCACCCAAAACCTAGCAAGACTGAGCAGAGTCACCTGGGGCCTTCTGTCCTGGGCTGTGAGCTCGGGACTGTTTCATGGCAATAGGGAGCCCCCAAGCACACCCAGGCCAGGAAGAATGGCATAACAGCCAGGTTAGGTTAACGGCGGCGGCTCTTGGCATCAGGAGGCAGGAGGTACGTGAGGGCAAACATGCTGGTATCTACCTTCGAGATGGTACTGCAGCAAAGGAGAGAGAATAGGAGGATGGGGGCAGAAGGACAGAAGGTGGGTGTCCCTGGCCATGGAGTGGGAGGAGAAAAGGATCCAGGCAGACACCTGGGCCCTTGCAGGTGCTGGACAGATGGGGAAGGGCAGCCTGAGCTCAGCTTGCGGTGTGGAAGGGGTGCAGGGGTCCAGGAGGCATGGGCAGTGAGCCCAGCCAGAGATGCAGGCACCGCAGCAAAGAAGCAAGGCCCAAAGCTGGGGGAAGATATCTGGGCCAGGAGGGAGCTGAGGGGCATGGGGCCAGGGGCTTTGTGGAGCAGAAGACCCCCCCACACACAGGGAGGACCTCACTCTGCTTGGCTCCTTCCCTCCCCTGGGTGCTAATGCTTCTTCCACCAGCCGTGTCCCTGACCTTTGGGATAAGCAGAACAGAAGGCCCCAGGTGAGCCTGCTCAGTCTTGCTAGGTTTTGGGTCCTGTCTTTTACATCTTCCTGCCAGTGGGGGAGAGCTTAGTATGAACGAGGCTTTGGATTTGTTTCTGTACCAAAAAAGAGCTTTCACCTGGCCATGCCTGTAGCCATTTAGACCAGGTTGGCCCCTTGTAAGCATCTTTCTAGTGGTGGGCCTGGCACTGAGGATCAGACCTAGGGTGCTGTACCACTGAGCTATGTTCCCAGCCATTATTTTTGGTTTTGTTTTGTTTTAATGTTGAGACAGGTTTTCACTAAGTTATCTCAGTTGGTCTGGAACCTGCCATCCTCCTGCCTCAGCCTCTTGAACAGCTAGGTGTGCACACCATCACCAGCTATGACCACACTTTCTACCAGCCACTTACAGCTGAATTGAAGGAGCCTGGATCCGGGTATGGATCAGCCTCCAAAGTAGGTACCCTTTCTGGGGCCTCAGCTTAGCTCAGTTGTTTAAGGGCCTGCTCAGGCAAACGCCGTCAGATGCAGGGGACCAGGGTTTGATCTTCAGCTCCTCATGCCTTACCTGAACTTCCCTGAAGACAGCCTGAGCCAGCCAACAAAAAAAAAGAAAGTCCTTCTCAAAGTAGACACCCTCTCATCGCTGGGGTAGCTGAGGCCAGAGGGTATGGGAGCACATCTTATTAGAGAGAAGGAAAGGAAGAAAGAGACAAACAGTGGACAGAGAACACTTTGGGAGTGTCAGTGGGACTATTCTTGTGCCTCCCACCTCAAACCTGATTCCCAACTGTGAGACAAGGAACCAAGGAGGAGGCGACAGTGTGTTTTCTAGGACTCCTGGCTGCTGTGCACAAGCCAGCCACCAGGCTCCAGGCCCAGCACTGTCCAGACAGTGCTCATTGTCCCTGCCCCCCTTCAGTGTGCACATGCACTGTCCCCAGGCCCAGGGTGCCAGCTGGGGAAGCCCCATCCTCAGAGCCTGTCTGGCCACGGGTGAGCAGGGTGCTTCCTGCCTGGGTAGAGAGACCTCACCTTCTCCGGCTCCTGGAGCAGCAGGTAGGCCTGGCCCTCACCACCCTCCAGCACCCAGAGCCATCCTGCAGTACGCCCATCCCTGCTACCCTGCAGAGGCAGACAGGGAAAGCCTGTCTTCCTCACAGGAGGCCACCCCTATGCCCTCCTCACTCATACACTCATAGGGCACAGGTCCCCTCGCTGACAACCACAGCACACAGCTCAGGAGCCGTGACCCTTAGCTCTTCCCTGCTCCCCAGGAAGGCTTCACACTGGGATGGCCCTTCCTGAGCCTCAGTTTCCCCTGAGATACCTTCACAAGACCTGCTAGGACTCAGAGAGGGATGACCCTGGACTGGGTGAGTCTCCCTAAGCAGGTCCACGAGGCCTACACCCCAGGGCCTGGGGTGCCAAGGAAAGAATTGGCACCAGCCTGGAAACTCATGTCTCCTGGTGAAGAGGAAATTATAGGGCAGGGAGAAGCCTCCTGGCCTCCAGCCCCACCACAGGGCCCCACCCTGTTCACCCTGCCACACGGGCTTCACAAAGCCTCCATTGAGGCGGCATCCTCCCTTCCGCCTCCAGCCCGTGGACTCTGGGCTCCTCTGCCACAGCCTCCCACTTCCTCTGTGCCCAGACTCCAGGCTGGAACTTGTGGTGGGGAGCCCAGGGCATGGCCCAGTCTGCCTGGGCCTCATCTCCCACCTTGCCCACCCCCTCTCTCTCAGGAGCCTCCTCTTCCAGAGGAAACCCCAGTGCAGAAATGTTCTCCAATATGTGCCCTTGGGTAGGTGATTCAAGGACCCATGACCAAGGCCTGAGCCCAGGGCCAGGACAAGAGCTGAGGCTCAGCTCTCAAGAGTTTGGGCTCCATGACCTTTCAGGGCACCAGAAAGGCACCAAGCAGAAGGTCAGGCCTGTGGGCCGGCCAAATAGCTCAACAGATTAAAGGGCCTGCTTAGGCAGACCAGTGGCCAGGGTGCTGGTGCTGTGTCAGCCCTGCCCCTGGGGTGTGCTGAGACTGTGATTGAGACTGGGCATGGTGGTGCACACCTGTAATCCCAGCTCTTGTTGGGAGTCTGAACACAAGCAGATCACTACGAGTCCAATCTACATAGTGAGATCGTAGAGACCCTGTAAACCCTGTAGACCCTGTCGATCCTGTACTAAAAATACAACAACAACAACAAAAGTACATTCGAAGGTGAGGCCTAGGATGAGGGCTTGTAGCTCAGGAGTTGCTAGGATAAGGAGAGATGAGCCCACAATGACCCAACAGAGGTCTCCGTCCTGTTTGTTCCTGCAGCCGCCTGCCCTCAAGCATTTGACCTGGTGTCCCAGCTGACTCTGAACCAATCTGCCTATGTTCAGCTATGAGGTCAGCAAAATCAAGGCTCAGGTAGAGACAACCCTGTTTTATAAACCCTATTTGTAACTAGGGGTTCAGTATAGCAGAAAACAGTGATCACTGGGCTGTGGGTGTGAGGGCAGCTCCCAGGCAGCCACTCTGGCAGGCAAGGAGCTGGCTGGCCTGGGCTCTGGTGACCACAGTGTCACCCTGGGGCAGGCTGTATTGTCCCTTTTTCTGACATGAAGTCTGTCCCCATAGCCTTCCCTTGGCGTCATCAGAATGAGAGTTGGTGTTGGCTTGGTTCGGCTTGGCTGAGCCTCAGGGATATGAGGAGGGGCTTATGAGGGGCTGGCACCCTTGCTGAGTGTCCCAGGGCAGTGGCCTACATGACAGGTGCTCTTAGGCCCTGCCCTGTACTGAGCCAGACTATGCACCCCACCTCCCCTGCACACACCATCCACACAACATGGTTCATAGTGACAAACGGGGCCTGGGGCTCATGGCTGCGTCTCTCACTGTCCAGCTGGGGCCAGGAGCAGCACACACAGCCTGGAAGCCTATCCACACCCCTCCCACATCCTCGAAGGTCCTGGCTGGCCCAGGGAAGGGACCTGGCTGGGGGTCCTGAGGCCAGGTGACCTCAGGGCTAGCACAGAGCTGCCATTCAGCCTAAGGTGTCCTCCAAACACACCCACAGTGGGGCAGACAGAGAGCCCTTCATGCCTCGGCCACACCCTACCACCTGGCCTGGAGGCAGGACCAACACCCAGTACCAAACCCAGACCACACAGAGGATCCAGCTCCCAGCGACCCGGCTGGCCAGGCACACCCCACTCCTGCCACCTCAGCTTCCTCTGATGTCTTTTCTGCCTTTGCACCCAGTGTTCATCTGGGGAAGAAGGGACTCTGCTTCTCCTAAGCCTTACTTTCTCTGGCCTCCCTTCGATTTGCATTCCCACACACTGCATAGCAGCAGTTAAGAGTGAATGAATGAGTGGTCAGCATGCCCCCCCATCACACCCCTTCTCCTGAGCACTGAGCACCCCACAGTCATCCCACCATGGCCATGCCTCCTATTTTCTTCCTTATAAAGCCTGGCAGCCAAGACACCCAGGAATGCAGCCATGACACATGCCAGCTTCCCTGGCATCCATGGAGGTGGCCAGAGTGGGAACCCAGGAACCAGTCCTTGGGGAGACAGCTATGGGGTGATAGGCAAGTGGCTGGCCAAGCTCTGCTGCTCTCAGAGTACTTTTCCCAGAAAACTTATGTTGAGGATTGCAGCACCCTGGGAATGGAGGCCCAGGTAGGGCAGGAGGATCTGAGGCTGGGTCTCTAGACTGCCCTAGGACAGGGGTAACAGGGGCAGCAGGAGGACAGCACAGGGGAAGGAAAGCAGAGATGAGGGCAGGAGCAGTGGGACAGAGATGGGAGAGACAGCAGGCTCAGCCCAAGTCCTGAGGACTCAGGCAGAACAGAGTCTGCAGTGGTCCCAACTGGAAAAGGTGCCACGGTGACCAGGGTGGGAGTCGGGCAGAGGCACTACCCACAGAGACCTCTTGTCTCACCAGCTTGTTGGCAGCACAGGGTGGGCATCGTAAGGAGCCAGCCTCATGCTTGGGGCTCTGGGTCCTTGGGACAAGATCCCCATCCCCACATGCCTGTGAGTCCCCAGGGAACACCCCATGCCCTGCTGAGGGGAGCCAGTAGGGACCCCAGCAGGGTCCCATTGCCAGGGAAGGGACTCTGGAAGGAGGACAGGGCCGCCCACCCTGGGCCCAGACAGCAGGGCCCCCTCCCTCTGCCAGACCTGGGCAGGCGCCTTCAGGACACACGGCCCTTTTCACTGAGCCAGCCCAGACCGCCCACAATCACAGCTCTGTCCTAGCAGGGCCTGGCCCACACGCGCGTGCACAAACACAGCCTTATGCAAACCCCAAACACACCCAGAAGCCACACACACACACACACACACACACACACACACACACGTACTGCCACTGACATGCCCTGTACCTGCTCCAGACATCCGCCGCACACGTGGCATCTTCCCTTTCCCCCTGGTCCCCAGTGCTGGGGCATCCTGCTCTGCCCAAGCCAAAGGTTTGGCAACATCCCATCCCTGTACTCCAGACCTTCAGCCTCAGGGACCCCAGCGTAGACCCCCATAGATGAGAAAGATAGAGGGTCCATTTCACAGAATGGTATCACTGAGGTCCAGACTATACCCACTTTCTAGCTGCTGCAGGCTAAATTGGAGCCTTACGGAAGTACAACTCTTATTGATCCGGGAGAGGTGGCAACAGGCCTCATCCAGCCTAGCTCCTCCCATGGCCCCCATCTGGCTTGCCCTGTGCTGCTTTTCTCTCTATTTCAAGGCATTCAAAGCCACTGGGGGTAATGGGTAAACCTTTGGGTGTACGTGGGTATCCCTGCAGACCTCTCACTTGTCCACCTCAGAGACTACCTAGTCCTTTGCCTGCTTCCATGCCACCCTTGCCTCCTCCAGGAAGTCCTCCAAGGATTGGCTCATGGCTCGATAGTTCTTTATCCAGCACCTCCCTCTGCATTCAAAGCCCCCTCCAACTGCCTCTGCCTTCAAGACAAGCTCTTGTGACTCTAGTCCACCCCAGTTGGTAAGAGAGGCAGAAGGAGAAGGAGGCAGGAAGCAGCACTGTCAGAGTTTCCAAAACCCCAGCCAGCGGGGCTCAGGCCCTGTGTGGGGACAGGGGATGCCTGGCCTGCTCCTGCAGCACAAGGCCGCCAGTGTGAGCCTGGCCCGCCCAGCCCCACAGGAAGCATCAGGACCTAGTACCTCAATGAGCCCATTCAGACCCCAGCTCTCTGGAAAACCCCCTGCTTCCTGCCTCCCTCCCCACTCAGGCCAAACAGACCTCCGCTTTCTCCCCTAAGGGCAGGATGGGTGGGTCAGTGGTTAGAGCAGCCAGTGACTCTGGTTCCTGCCTGGCCCAGTGCCTGATTCCAGTAATGTTCTAGAAAGTGGACACCCACCTTGGATATGAGGGTATGTAAGAGGGGCAGGCAAGTCTTCTGGGGTGTACCTTGTTCACCTCACTCCCAGGTATACAACCCCAACTGTGGGTAATATCACCTGGCTCCCAAGTCTCTGGAAATGTAACAGTCAACTCTAACCACTAACAGCCACTCGACACTCCAAGCGTGCCCCATCCTCTGTCCATGATGTGGGCATGGAGCGGTCTGCTCTTTAAAAAAATGACATTGGGTCAGGCATGGTGTTGCAGGCCTGTAATCCCAGCACTATGGGAAACTGAGGCAGAAAGGTCACCAAGAGTCTGAGGCCAGCCTGGGCTACATAGTGAGACCCTGCCTCAAAAAAGAAAAGGAATGGTAACCTTGCAGGCAAGGCCCCCGCCAGCTGCAGGTCCTGGGTCTGCCCCTGTGGCCCCAGGGTGCTGCTGGCCAGGAGCTGCACCTGCCCTGGTGTTCCAAGTTCTTATTTGGCTCCACTAGCTCCCAGATAAATGTGATGGGATCATCCCCAGCCTGATAGGAGGAGGTACTGCAGGGGCTTTCAGCCCAGCCTGGGAAAAGGGGAGTCTTGGATGCACCCCCAGAGCATGGAAGGCACATGCCACTTCCTCAGGCAGATGTCAGCTGGCATTGGCTGGCCAGAGACCAGCATGCATGTGGCCGGTGCCAGACAGTCCCTACCAAAGCCTGAAGCCTGTGCCTCTGCTCATGGGGCTCCAGGGAAGCACATGGGGATGAGTCCCCCTTTGTCCGTCTCAGCCCCTGCCACCTGCAGGCAGTCAGGGTTATACTGGGTTCTAATCACTGTGAAAAAAAATGGACCCAGGAACCATAGCAGCATGTTAGAGATGAAGGAGGCTGATTTCAGGAAGCCGCTTAAAGGAAGAAGCAACTTCAAAGGAGGAGCTGCTTTGAGGAGCTTCCCCAGTGTTCACCTGCCCCGGCTGACCCACCACTGCCCTGCAGCCTGCAGAGGCCCTGTGGCTGCCCAGCGACCCCCACCTCCTCCCAGGCCTGAGCTTGGCCTGGGAAGGAAGAACTCCAGGGTTCTCATCCCGGGCTTCTAGGCTGTGGTGGAAAAGGGACCGGATCTGCCTGCTCCCCTGAGACTAGTAATAGCCCCTGTAGCAGGAAGCAATAGCAGGGAATGGAGGAAGTCCAGGCTGTCTAGGGCCTGATGCTGTATGTGGTCTCCATTTGGCCTCAGAGTCCTGCTCCTCAACATACACAGACCTGACCTTCCCCCTAGCAGCTGGAGGATGGCAATGGGGGCCACCTGTCCCAGCACCACTGCCAGACACCTCCACAGGCCTGGCTCACTATGGCAGTGATGCATAGCATGGCCAGGGGGCCTGGGAGGCCACACAGAAGGGCCCCCAAGGGGAGTGTGCATGGGGACCAGTGTACCTGGGGGTGATTACCCTGCACCTCCATTCCCACGATCTGTGACCACTGACAGGTGACCAGGTCAATGATGGCTTCCTCTTGGGGCCCAGAGGGAAGTAGTGGGGCTCTCTGCCCCCGGAAACCTCTAGGAAGGCGACCCGAGCTGATGGAAATATCAGGGTCCAGTACCTTCACGGCCAGTTCTGGGCTGCATGGAGCTGAGGCTATGTCCTCCAGAGCCTCTAGCTGTGACCAACTGGTAGCCAGAGGCAGTGCCACCCAGGAGGACCCTGAAGGTCATAAGTCCGAGCCCCTCCCTAGAGTCCATATCTGAGTCTTAACCATATACCTCTATTCCCAGCTTCCTTCTTCGGTGAGAGCCACCTGGAAGTTCCTGTGGCCACAGCCCTGTCCAATATCAGCCTGCAGCTGCAGTTCTCCACAGCCCAGCCCGAGGCCCTGCTCTTTCTGGCAGCTGGGGAGGATGATCACCTGCTGCTGCAGCTCTACGAAGGACGCCTACAGGTCAGTACCACCCAAGGATGGGGACAGGGCTCCTCCTCTGGCTTCTAGCAGCCATCTTGAAGTCTCATGTTCTCCACCATGGGAAGACAGTGGATTCCAGGAAATGTGACAAATTAGCCTTATTTATCACCCCAATCCTGAGCCAACACTTTGCTCCAAGGGCCCTAATTGGCTCCCTGGCTCTGGCCCTGCTGCAGGCCTTTGTGCTTCTGCTTATCCTTAGTGTCTCTGTGTGAACAACCCCTCCCTAGTGGTGGCCATTGGCCTAGGTCCCCTCTCCTGGCTCCTGGGCATCCCCCTACCATTAGGTCCATTTGAGGGAACCACCTGCCTCCTTCCATACCCAGTGGAACAAAACTGCAGCCTTGGTCAACCCAGTGCTGCAGCTTGGGCCCACTGCCACTAGATATCACTGTTGGGCATAGGCCTAGTACAGCCTGGCATTGAGGCCACCTGGCTCGGCTCTGTGTGCCAGGAGCACTATTCAGAGCTTGGTTCTTGCCCTCCACTCCCAGCTCACTAGCTCTGCCACTACCCGTTCTACAGTCTGAGAGGTGTTCCAGAGCCAGTTCTGAAAGCAATGTCTGCCTCCGAAGGCAGGAGTTTCTCTGTTTTGCTTTTGAGCCTGGGAGCCCCCACATCAGGCAAGCCTCACTCCTAAGTTGCCCTGGCTCGAAAACTCTTCTTTGCTAAACTCTAAAACCCAGATCATCTGATGACCCCATCCCTGAGCAGTGAGCCCTAGGTCTTTCATGGCCTCATAGTATTCTGACCCTTCAGGAGCCCATTGGAGAACCCAGCTTCCCAGGAAGAACTTCCTTGATTCTAGGGGAGTTTAATGTACAAGCTGAATTTTTTCCATATTGGAGTTGAACCCAGAGCCTCACATAAGCTAAGCAAGTCACATCCCCAGCACATATATATGTGATCAAAATATATGGCAGAGCCTGTGATGCCCGCCCTGCCCCTAGGGCGCGCTGAGATGGCAATTGAGACTGGGCTTGGTGGCACACACCTGTAATCCCAGTGCATGGGAGGCTGTAAGCAGGTGAGTCACTTCGAGTCTGATCCAGTAGTGAGAACCTGAACACCCTGTAGACCCTTCCCCCCAAAAAAATAAATAAATAAATAAAAATTTAAATATACATATGGCAGGACCAGTCAGATAGCTCAGTGGCAGGACCAGCCAGATAGCACCTGCTTAGGCAAGCTTAGGCAAGCATGCACGGACCACAGTTCAATCCCTAGCACCACATGGCATGCTCAGCCAGCCAGCCAGCCACACACATACACACACACACACACACACACACACACACACACACAGAGTTTCATATATATCAGGACCAGCCAGATAGCTCAGCAGACTAAAGCATCTGCTTAGGCAGGTGCAGAGACCAGGGTTTGATTCCCAGAGTGCCATGCCAGTCCTGCCCCCTGGGCGCACTGAGACAGCCACTGAGGTTAGGTGTGGTGGTGTGTGCCTATAATTCCATCACTTGGGAGGCTGAAAATGGGAGAATCACTAGAGTCCAATCTGTGTAGTGAGACCCTGTAGACCCTGTTCTAAATACATAAAAAAAAATATGGCAAATGTCTAAATGTCTTACAGTGAGACACACTGCCATAAAACAGCCTCAGAATCCCCACACTAGGGCCAGCAATATAGCTCGGCAGACTAAGCGCTTGCTTAGCGAAGCTCAAGGGCCAGGATTCGATCTCTGGCTCCACATGCCGTGCCAACCCCACTCCCAAGCGTGCTGAGCCAGCAATGGAGTCTGGGCATGGTGGCGTACACCTATAATCCCAGCACTTGGGAGTCAGGAAACAAGAGGATCACTGAGTCAGCGCTGCATAGTGAGATCCTGCACCAAAAAAATAAAATAAAATAAAATAAAATTCCCCATACTGCTTCAAACGCACTCATCCCATTGTCCTTGCCACTTTCTGGAGCAGCTCTGCAGCTCTTCTTCCTCCGCCTCCCCCTCCCCCTCCCTCCCTCCCCCTCCCC
>PVKN010001320.1:27909-53865 GCA_004027915.1 Capromys pilorides | reverse complement strand
TTCAAAGATTTCTTTTTTAACTTCAGAGGTTACCTCCAATCCAAGTTCCTCTATACGTTTCTACATTTGTTTGTGTACTTCAGATGCTATGAATTCAAAGATTTCGGCTGCAGGATTCCCATTTTCTTGTATGGCAGTGTCTCCTGTATTTGTTTCAGGTGGACTCGGGACCTGAGATTGTATTTTGCTCTTTGTCTGTATCATTCTGAGTAGCTGTGATCTTTGGTGCAGGACTGCGTGCCCATGGGTTGTTCATTCAGTCCGAGCTGCTGGGTCGGCTGAGCTGCTTGTAGGCTGAGGGGGATGTCTCACTCACCTGGCAGGCCTGGCACTGGGTGATAGGCTGCGCTGGTGGCAGGCCAGAGGAGGTCTCAAGTGGCAGGCCTAGCACTGGCTGATGATGATAGGCAGCACTGGCTGTGGGACAGAGGAGGTCTCACCTGGCAGGCCTGGCGCTGGTGGGCCTGACTCTACCTGATGATGGTGGGCTGGTAACCTGTCCTTTTAGTGTTCGATTTTAGTACTAATTGTTTTATGGTCTTAATGGTCACAGGCACAGTCTACGGGATCTGTAGAAACACGTGAACTGTACTGATTATCAAAGAATATAAAGCATATGGGGATAAAGAGTTAAGATATAACTTCATATCTTGAAACCTTTTAAAATTAAAACTGAAATTTTTGAGAAAGTTTTACAAATGTTACTAAAAAACAAACACAAAGAGAATCCTTGTATTTTTATGTATTTATGTGTGTGTGTTAACAAAAAGAGTACTCACTACAAGAAGCAGTTACAGATTTATCATGATGAAACGGAGTCAGAATGTTGTGTGCCGTTGGAATACCTGCTGTTAGATGTTTCTGTGGCGTAGTAAAGAGAGAGAAAAGATAAAGAGGCCTTATTTGACTCTAAAGACATGGAGAGAATCGGAGAGAGATGGACAGGGATCCTCTGACGTGAGATGATGGGAGGATTAGGCCATTATGGACTTTTGCTAGGATCAGGGTTTGAGGGGCAGTTTTAGTGACACCTAAGGGACTGGTTGGGGTTTCCCTTGTGTTGCGGGAAAAGTGAGGAAATTGTACCCAGGACTGGAGAGAAGAAGGAGGAGGAGGTGGTCTCTGGGAAGATAAGCTGTTGTTTTAAGGGCTTCAGCCATCTGAGATACCCACCATAATAACTCAGTAATTCATACTAGGGCAGAACCTATCACTGCCACAATTGATCATTCTTTATTTAGCTTGATAAGAAAGTGTCAAGCTACACAGGTGCAGCCTAATTTAAAAAATCATTTCCAAAGAACACTATTTTACAATAGTTTGATTTATGCCGGGGGTGGGGGCAAAAATCAGAATTGGCTCACTTAGATTTTAACCTTCAGAAAGGATTCTTTGATTTTAAATAAAGCCTCAGTTGTATGTGTTCCACTGTAAAGTAAATATAAATGTATAATTTTAAACTTACATAAACCTATGTAAATAAATGTATATGACTATAGGAAACATATTCTGTGAAACCTTTATTTATTAACTAAATCTTTTTGTTCTTGTTGCTTTGAGTTGATGCATGCACGTGTGTGTGTCTGGGTGTTACTAGGAACTGAACCTGGGACCTTCCCACTGAACTGTATTTCAGCCTTTGGTTTTTCTTTTTTCTTTTTCTTTTTTTTTTTTTTTATTTTTATTTTAAGATGGGCTCTTACTTAATTGTTGAGTTTCCCAGGCTGGGCTCAAACTTGTAATCCTCCTGCCTCAGCCTCCCATCTAAAATCATTCATAAGTTATTAAATAGTGTCCCAGTTCAGGGATGCTTAAAGATTTCCTGACTCTCTGCAACACTAGTTGTTTCATGTTTGATCCTAGAACACTATCAGAGCCTCCATCTTGAAGCACTCTTTATTGTGTACTATTTTTTTACAGATCTCCATGAGGCTCTGAGATCCTCTTGGAAAGGGATCTTTTGTCTTTTATTCAGTTACAGCAGCTCAGTAGGTAGTTCGTGAATAAAGGAATGAAGAGATGGAGAGGGAATATTTTATAGGCAAGAGACATTCCAGATGAATCATTTGAATGACGCTTTAGTGTTCTATAAGGTCATACAAATTGAGGCAATTATGTAGAGGTGAATAGATAAGAGAAATCAAAGCTATGACTTGGAATTTGTGCCTAGATTCATAGATTGGGGCCAGGGAGATAGCTCAGTAGAGTAAGTGCTTGCCTGGCAAGTGCAAGATCCTGAGTTCAATCCCCGGTACCATAAATATATAAAAAAAAAAGAATTTGAGCCTAGAAAACAAAAAATAAATGGGAGAACAGAAGGTACTGACTTTGCAGAAAGACATTAGGACAAATATGGACACATCCTTTATCCTGTGATAGGAGACACTGCAGATTAGGAGAAACAAAACATGGCAAGGGCCAGCGAGATGGTTCAGTGGTCTAAAGCACCTGCTTAGGAAAGCTCAGGCAACTGCAGGGACTGCGGTTCGATCCCCGGCACCACATGCTGCGCCAGCCCCACCACCAGGGCAGGCTGAGCCAGCCACAAAATAAATAAAGAAACAAACAAACAAAACAAGCAAATAAATAAATAAATAAATATTTAAAAAAAAAAAAAAAAAGACATGGCAAAATCTTAATCCTATATGCAGTAAAACCTAAATTCAAAATTTAGCTCCTTAAAAATATAAATTTTGAATTAAGAAGATCAGAACATTTCAAATTGGATCTTAAACCTCATTCCTGTCACTCAACTTTGTACCAACTGCTGATCACTTCATTATGTATCCCAAAGAACCTTGTCCCTTCAGTTACTTTCTCAATTAATGATCTACTTAATCTTTGCATACCTCTTTGAAGGTGGCTAGGGTGATCGAGCAGAGTACTCACCTAGCCCTAGATTCACTCTGCCAACGTGGGGTACCAAGAGGGCAGGGGTCCTGGGAGGGAATATGTAGTTAGTTCCAAAGATGACAGAGGGCATAATGAAAAGGCTGATGGGTGAAGTAGATGAGAAGGTGAAAAAAACGAATGTGGCTGTGTAAAAACAAGGTATTGGCTTTAAGGTGCTTCATACTATGCTCTCAGATAGCCTCAGGACCAGATACTGGCTTGGAATAAATTAACATTTTGTTAGAGATTTCTATAAAATCTCTTTTATCATAAGGAGAATACTAAAGTTGTCTAATGGAGACCACAACTCAGAATAAACATTGCAAATAACTTGTAGTTTAATACTACTTGTATAGAATTGCAAAAAAAAAGAATTGCAAAAGAGACTTGTATCTATGACCTCCTTAGAGCCCTACCACAGAGAGCTGGAGGAAAGTAATTCTTACAGGCCAGTGACATCCAGGTGACTGGCTAACCTGTTTCAGTGTCTTCCATCACAGCCCACAGATCCTGTCACCTGGGGTCTTCACCATGTGTTCTGTTTTCAGTAGGCTGTACCAGTAAGGGAATAGTGCTGGTCACAATGTCACTGTCATTCAACTCTTTCCTGTGCATTAATTTTTTAATCCCAAATACAGTGGTGCCTTGGTTTATAGGCTTAACTTGTGGGGAAGATGGCCATGGTCATGTTTGTTACCTGATATAGAGTTTACAAATGGAAACAAAATTTTGCTGAACACTAATTAGCAACCAAGTTGTTTACAAGCAGAAGCATTCATCAACCAAGATGTTACTGGGTTACTGTGTTAGGAAAGTGATTTTATCAACTTAGAGATGCGTATAGCACAGGAAAAGGTACTCAGACATGGTGGCCAGGAAGCAAATTGAAGAGGGAAGAATATGGGAGGGAGATAGAGCCTTCCAGGTCACAGCCCCAGTGACCTGTTTCCAGTCAGCCCCAACATACTCAACTACTGAACTCATCATGGATGCCCCCCACCGAGGAGAAGAACACCCATGATCCTGTCTCCTTCCACACACATGGGAATGGGGGAGACATTTTACATCTAAACCATGACAGAATCCTAATAAAAGCTTGTAAGGGCCGGGGAGATAGCTCAGTAGCATAAGCACTTGCCTGGCAAGCACAAGGTCCTGAGTTCAATCCCTGGTACCGAGAAAGAAAAAGAAAAGGTTATAGTTAGAAAAGGTAGCCATTGGTTATTTAAGAAATTAATCTGTAATGATACTTTCATAAGATATTTGATAATCTATAGTTTAAAAAGATAATATCTCTTTAGTTGAAGCAGGATTTTTCTTCTATAAAGAAAAAGACTTTTAAACTGGGCATTGTGGTAATGCGTGTAGTCCCAGCACTCTGGCTAAGGGAGGAGGATTATCACCAGTTCAGGGCCAGGCCGGACTCCATAATGAGTTCAAGACTAGCCAGAACTATGTAGCAAGACTCTGTCTCAGAAGAAAAAAGAAAGGAATTAAGGAAAAAATGTTTTATTAAAGTTGTCTTTTTGTTGGCATCTTCAATATGTTAACATCAAACTGAATGTTACTTCAATTCATTTTTACAAAATTGCAGATCTCCCCCAATTTTTGTTATATGCATGCCATAACAACAGAAAAAGTTTGGATGTTTTGTTTTGACAGGTTTTGGTGGCTTTTGATGAAAATTTAGAGATTATCAATGAAATAGATCCTAAGTAGGGTCTTTGTTTGGGCTGTGGTTTCCTAGACATACTATCTTAAGAAAATTTGACCATGTACAAATGAATTTTTTGTTTGTTTTCTCTTCAGGGAAAAGTAGTTCATCAAAGTTTAAATATTATGAATTCCTTCTCACAGAAGGTAAAGATACAGCAAATACGATCTTTGTCAGAAGATGTGCGATTTTACTACAAACGATTACGGGGTAATAGGGAAGACTTGGAGCCAGGAAAAAAGTCCAAGGTTTGAAAATGTTATACTTGTGAATCCCCATCCATGAATACTTTGTTATTATGACCTTATATGGATTTTGGATTCATGGTTCTCCTGTGCCTCTTTATAGATTGCAAACATTTATTTTGATCCTGGACTGCAGTGTGGGGATCATTGCTATATTGGCTTGCCTTTTCTGTCCAAATGTAAGTTATTTTGCTATTCTCTGTCCTGCCCTTGCTCCCACCAAAATGCTGTCTTAGTACAAGGCCGCCATTGTTAAAGTCCATCCCTGTCTCCTTGGTACCATAGAAATCATGTGAAGGGAAATTGACAGTGGAGTTTAAATTGGGGTTGTCCTAACTCGTGTTTCCTTGTTTCAGTTGAACCCAAGCTGCAGCCCGGGGTGGCCATGCAGGAAGATATGTGGGATGCAGACTGGGACTCGCATCAGAGCCTCTTCAGAGCTTGGACAGCAGTAAAGGAAAATTCAGGTCATAGGTGAGTGGTTTGGGTTTAATATTTTAGTGATCTTTACAAGTTTGAAATATCTCACTTCATAAATTGCTTTCTTTATGTCACTATATTTTTATATTAGGTTACTTTGCTTTACAGCTAAGAAAATAAGCCTAATCTTCAAAAAGCTATTAGTAAGGCTTAAATCGCAGTGGTAATTATATGTTGCTCAATAATACACATTCTACTATTTTTCTTTGTTCTCCAATGTTTGAGACATTTCCTTAAAATCAAAGAAGCTATTTGAAATTATCATTCTGTGGATGGCTACAGGGTTCACCTTAGACATACTCATTTCCATAAGAAAGTTTTTATTTTCACTGACTTCTATGAAAGGCAAGGAGAATGTATCCTCTTCTAGGCTAATTCCCAGAGCAGGAGGTGAGTATATATTTACTTCTTGAGAGAAGAAGTTCTTCATCTATTTCCAAGTTCTGGACAGGGCCCAATTCAGACAGGTCTCCACTATCTCTGGCAAGTTAAAAAATAAACGAGAAAAAAAAAAGAAAATAAATAAGCCAGTCATGGTGGTGCACACCTATAATCCCAGCACTTAGGGGGATTGAGGCAGGATGATTGGTGTGAGTTTGAGGCCAGCCAGGGCTATGAAAGTGAGCTCAAGGCCGGCCTGAACTTCATAATGAGACCTTGTCTCAAAAAGGCAAAGATGGGTAGGTAGGTAGACGGACAGACAGACAGACAGACAGACAAAAAGTAAACTAATGACAAGTCAGTACTGCACTTGAATTCAAAAGAAAGATGTATTTAGTTGATAACATAAAAACCTGACCTTGGCCAGGCATGGTGGCACATGCCTGTAATCCCAGCACTTGGGAGGCTGAGGAAGGAGGGTCAGTGTGAGTTTGAGACCAGCCTGGGCTACAAAAGTGAGCTCAAGGCTAGCCTGAACTGCATAGCAAGACCCTGTCTCAAAAAGCCAAAAATAAAATAAAAACCTGGCCTTTTCATATTCTTCATAATATATATATATATTGCAGCTTCATGCTAGACGCAGTGGCACATACCTGTAATCTCAGCACACAGGAGGCTGAGGTGGAAGGCTTGCCGCAAGTTTGAGGCCAGCCTGAACTGCATAGTATGACCCTGTCTTAAAAAAAAGAAAAAGCAAACTTCATGAGTATTACAGAATTCTCAACCATTGAAGATTAAATCTCATCGCTTCTCGGCCTTTTGGCTAAGATCAAGTGCATTGAAGATTAAATCTCAGTTATTTCAATACTTTGTATTGTGAAAAGTCTTAAGGCAGAAGAAAATTTTTACTTTAAAAAGTTAAAATGAACACAGAAAGACTTCTAATAAATGTAGAAAGAGAACACTAATTGAAATTCTACTTTATATCCTGTCTCTCCATTGGACATGTGCAGTACAAGCCATCTCCAAGCTTAATGTCTAGTTATAAGTAAATGACTTTTTAGGGCTGCCCTAGGCTCAGCAGCACCCTACCAGCAAAATTCCTGCCTTGTCCTGCAGAGAAGCACCCCCATGCACGCCAGTGTGTGGCCTGCATCACAATGGGTGAGTGTGGCACACTCCTTACTCCTGCCTTTATTTCACCTTGTCAGGATCTGTGTCACAGAGATACTGCTACTGACCTCATAAACCTTACATTACTATCAATATCTGAGTTTCATAATTCAGTCACATTCCACTTAAAATAGGCTTCAGTGTTTGGTTTCAAAGACCTTAGCCCTATTTATAAATGTGTTATAAAACAACCAGATTGTAAGTGTTCATAAGTAGAGAAAGATTAAAATGAGGTCATGAATAGTTACTGTGAAATATATATAGATATAGATATAGATTTGCTCAAAATCTTCTAATGTTCAGATATCTTTAACTGACACCTTCATTGCGTGTGAGGAGTTTGGTTCAGTTCAGTTCAGTTCGGTTCGGTTCGGTTTTGTATGGGGGTGGGTAGTAAAAGCTATATGCCAGGCAGTTTCCTGCCTCCTCATAGTTTTACTCCAACATCCTGCTGTTAGAGTCTAGATCTTTTCCCTAGACATATAAGATTCTTTAGGGCTCCCCATAGTATCATATGTTATCTGTGTATATGTGCTTTTTGTAATTAATATAGTCCAAATTTTTCTAACTGAACTTTATCCTTTAAGAGGCTTAACTTCCACAGGATCACACTGAGGCTATTTGGGCTATTCCTGAAGTCTGTCATCCTTTACATAGGACAAAAAGCAATACAGACTACAGACCGCAAATGACAGACATCTTGTCAGCCCTTGGGGCCCAGATAAAGACATCATCGTATAGCATTAAAAGCTTAGGAAAATATGACAATAAACCTGTGTAGTTTTCAAGACCAGAATCAACTTTCTCAAGTACACACGTCAAGTAAAATTTCTTCATGTTTAGATAATTCAAATATTTCATTTTTAAAAAACCTTTTGATATAGTGACTCACAAATTGTTTTTCCAGATTGAGTGCAGTATTTGAAGTAAATACAGACCTGCAGAAAAATATCGTCTCAAAAATTACTGCCGAGCTCTCCTGGCCCTCAGTTCTTAGTTCACCCCGGCACTTGAAATTTCCACTCACTAACACAAACTGCTCCTCAGTAAGTATTCAAAGTAACATCAGATTGTAAAACTATGTAATAAGATTACAAAGTAGTTTGTTGTTACTTTTAACTATAGAAATCTTTTAACATTGCATTGCTTTGTTTAAGGAAGAAGAGATTACCCTAGAAAATCCTGCAGATGTTCCTATCTATGTGCAGTTTGTTCCCCTGGCTTTATATTCCAACCCTTCAGTATTTGTAGATAAGTTAGTCTCAAGGTAAGCACTGCTTTATTTTCATTGCCAAAATGTTTTATGTAGTACTATATAGAAATTATTGTTTTATACGTTTAAAATATTATTGCAGCGTATACAGTAATAGATTTAACCCAGTGAGATTCTAAATATGTAAAGTTGAGAGAATATTCTAGGGAGAGGGGTCCATGCTGCATTCAACACTTAGAAAAGCTTTCAATATGAGGCAGTATGAAACTCCCTTCTAACAAATCTATAAAGAGAAAATACGTGGAATTTTGCATATATTTTTTAAAGTAAATAGCCTTTAATTTTGAAGACTGTTAACACTGATCCTAAAACTTGCCAAAAGATAATTTGCAGACAGCCATAATTTCTTTGGTTATGATGCTACTTCCAAAGACATTTGTGTGAATTTTTTTATTTTAGGTTTAACTTGAGTAAGGTGGCAAAGATAGATTTGAGAACACTAGAATTCCAAGTCTACAGAAACAGCGTAAGTATTCAACCTTAATACTGCTTAATAATTTGATGAGTGCAAATGTGAAAGAAACTTACTGGCTGCCCTTCAATTTGGCTGAAGGACAAGCTACTAGGGAAGCTAGAGAAGTCAGAGAAACTGAGCAAAGAAACTGAGCTGCTGAGCACCCTAAGCAGAAGGTTCCTCTTTGTAAGCATTAGTTAGCTCACAAAGCTACCAGAAATTCTGAGACTACATAAATCAAGTATAAACCAATACATAATTTATCTTTGGCAAGTGTCAAAATATTGAGCTTGATCGTGTAAATCTCTTCGTGAATCTTTGTGATGAAATTATAATTCCCATGACTTGTAAGCCCCTGTGACTGGCTCTATCCATGCTTGGCACCAAAGTATGCAAGCTTTTTACTCAGTACATACTCCTGAGTTCATAAATACGCATACAGGCTGATTTGATGTAGAAACCAGGCTGTTCTCTGTCATTCAGGCTAAGCAACCACTAAGTGCCCACACAAGGCTTGGATGTGGAGGAAAGCATCAGTGCACATGATCTTAACGCACAATCACTGCTAATTAGGAGGTGTCTGAGAGCCTCATCGAACCAGATCACTTACAATTCTTGAAATACTATGTTCTTCCCATAGCTGCTGCTTGTCATGGCTTGAACACCAGACCGAAATGAAGATAGTTGTGTGTTCAGTCTCATGCTTTTCTCTTGGAATCTGTGCTTCGCTTTTCCCATTTATAAAATGACAGTGTAGGGGCCAGCCAGATAACTCAGCAGACTAAAGTGCCTGCTTAGGCAAGTGCAGAGACTGAGGTTCAATCCCCCTGGGATGCACTGAGACAGGCATGGTGTTATGTTCCTATAATCCTAGCACTTGGGAAGCTGAAAACAGGAGGATCACTACAAGTCCAATCTATGTAGTGAGACCCTATAGACCTGTACTAAATACATTTTTAAAAAGTTGAAATTAAGCTCCTTTAATCTATTAATTATTTGTTTAAAATAATAAATCTAGGGCTGGGGAGGTAGCTCAGCACTCTAAGCACCTGCCCGGCAAGCATAAGGACCCAGGTTTAATCCCAAGTACTGCATGCCTTGCTGGCCCCGTAACCCCATACAAACCATGCCAGCCAGTGAAACCAGGCATGGTAGTGCACACCTGTAATACCCAGCACTGGGGAGGCTGAGATAGAAGGATCTCTATGAGTTGAAGCTGCATGGTGAGACCCTGTACCTAATTAATTAATTAATTTTTAAAATTTTAAAATAATAAACCTATTCCATTTAACATAAAATTTAAAATGAAAACTGTGGGCCAGGAATATAGCTCAACAACACACCTGCCTGGCAAGCGTAAGATAGTGAGCTTAATTCCCAGTATCAAAAAAAAAAGAAATTTAGCTATATTTTAAGAAAAACATGGGCCAGCAAGATGGTTCAGTGGTCTAAAGCACCTGCTTAGGAAAGCTTAGGCAACCTCAGGGACTGTGGTTCAATCCACGGCATCACATGCTGTGCCAGCCCTACCCCCAGGGCAGGCTGAGCTGGCCGTGTGTGTGTGTGTGTGTGTGTGTGTGTGTGTGTGTGTGTATCAAGAATAGATTATTTTGCGTTTTGTAAACTGTTTTAATGATTCTGACTTAATAGGTAGATTTTTATACCTGCTTCCTTGGTTCTCTCATGATAAGTTTTTGGTTAGACTCTGATGAAAATCTGACCTGATCCTTACATGTTATTGGAAAAACAAGGAGCTGGCTATGCAGTATCCAGAAAATCACATTGATTAATACAGCCACCAATCTCATCAGAAAATTGAGTACTAGAAAGTGGGCAAGCTCATAGGAGTACATATAATTTATATAAAATTACGGATTTTTCTTAGAAACTTATTTTTCATCATTGACAAAAAATAATTGTGTTTAAACGTACAGAATCCCTTATTTTCATGAAAATGCCTGCCAGATACTCAAGTCTAAGCTAGCTCATTTCATCTCACATACAGTAGCTGTTCAGGACAGCACAAGCCAGCCTTGTGCTGAAACATTGATATTAAAGGGACATGAGCCCTGTGACAAGATTAATAAGGTTTATTATTTCTATATCCTCACCCCCTTTTTAACGTTTTAGTTTTATATTTTAGAGTAACTTTTTACATTTTATATTTCATAATTGCTCAGGCTGGGCTTAAACTTGAGATCCTTCTATCTCAGCTTACGGATAGTTCACCACAGCCAGCCAGCTAACGGCTTTCTTTTCTTCAGTGTAAGTGCATGACAGTGAAGCATGCAGTGGCACTGCCTGGATTCAAGGAAAAGGTCAGCAGTTTTACCCTCCCTTGCTTTTGCTGACCATCAGAGCAAATGCCAGTGCAGTGAAAAATGCAAATAATGTGTCAGTATTATCCTGAAAATAATTTTGACATCATGAGTGCCCTGAAAGGGTCTGAAATCCTGAGAGGTTTAGATTAGACCTCAGTGGTAGTCCGAAGGCATCGTAACACCAGTGCTGCAGTGTTTGTCATATTAGAGTTTAAATTTGCTAGGGTTTGTTGGGAACACATGTATAATGTATAATCATATCCATGAATTACCATGAATATTTAAAAGGGAGCTTATTCACCAGGCATCTTCGAGCGGTCAGAATATTCTGTTGTCCCAGTAGGCATTGACAGAAAGCAGTGTAAGATGTAGAAGAAAATTTTGCCTCAGAAGCGAGAGTTGAGAAGTACTATGCTTCATAGAGTCCATGACTGTAAGTTCTGTCCTTAGACCCGCGCTGTTACTGTAGACAGATCTGTCAGTTCCTAGGAGGCTTTGCCACCAAAAGGCCCAGAAAATGTTAGAAATCCAGTTCTGTTCAAACTTCTTTGGCTCCAAAGCTGGGGATGGTAGTTTTGTTGTCAGCAGGAGGAAGATGGAGAAATAGCTTATCTTTAATTTTTAAAGATCCGTTTTAGCCTGTCAGTTACATCTGTTCAACCTGACCATATCAAGAGGAGTTTCCCTGGGTCAGCAGAGTCATGAAGAACCTGGGATACTTACAGTCAAGTGTGACCAGCCCTGAATGCTTAGGCTTGATCCTTAACACTCGCAACAGTTTATCTTTTTGAGCTGTTTTTTTTGTTTGTTTGTTTGTTTTTTGTTTTTTTTAAAGCTTTTTAACCTTATTTGTAGCTGGCAATCAAGATATCAGATTTTTAGATATTAAACCATTGTCTAAACTTTAAATCATCAGGTGTTCATGAAGCAGTAACTATGTACCTAATCTTCAAATAAAGTTCAAGAAGAGATGGTATAAATTGGAGATATTTTTGCAAGTAAAACACATGCCAGGGGTCAGAGATATAGCTCAGCAGCATAAGCACCTGCCTGGCACACACAAGGTCCTGAGTTCAATCCCTGGTACTGCAAAAAAAAACCAGTAAAACATGCTGGGCCCTCTGTGGAGAGGAATGCAGCAGCATCAGGAGGACCTGAGGGTTATGCAGATGTTTACTTTATGCCCACCTTGAGCTGTTGTTCACCTTAGATGTGTGTCCTTTTCTCAGTGTGTCCTGTTAAGATTTAAAATATCTGTGCATAGAAGTAAACACCTAGTGCACAGCTCAGGACTTCAGTGACCTGAACAGCAAAGCCTTTGTGGACTTCATGCGAGATATGAAGTCTCATCTTGGGGCACCCAGCCTTGCTTGCTAGCTAGCCAGTGTCTAAATTGTGAAGGATAAAGTTGTTTACATAATTGATTTGAGGAAGTTGCCTGGGCTGTAGGTGGGGAAAAGGAGAACACATTTTCCAGAGAGTAGATTAATGACTTCTGTTTGTCTGCTCAATGATTTCAGGCTCATCCCCTGCAGAGTTCAACAGGATTTACAGAGGGTCCCTCTCGACATTTCATTTTAAACTTAATTTTAAAACCTGGAGAAAAGAAATCTGTCAAAGTAAAGTTTATTCCAGTTCACAACAGAACTGTTTCTTCATTAATCATAGTCAGGTAGGTGCTGTGATGTAGGTATGAGTTGGTTTTTAGTACATACACCAAAATCCTCAAATTTCACACTTCAAAATCTTACATAATATCTTACTGTAACATATGTGACTCCAAAAAATTACTCTTTTCTGTGCATTTTTAAATTTCTATCCTTAAATTCAGTGTGTTCATTTCTTGTTGGCAGTAATGGGGATTGTACCCAGGTTCTTATGCACTATATAGTTAGGCAAGAACTGCCACTGAGCATACCCCTCCTCTGTGTGTCAGGATCTCACAAAGCCACACAGGCAGGCCTTGAGTTCATAACCCTCATGCCTGAGTCTCTTTTAGCTGAGATTATAGATATGTGCCCCATGCCCATTGAATATATTAATTTCTGTGGGGTAATTTATAAAATAAGTGGAAACTACAGAAGAAAAGATTGTGCAGATTTAATGGTGAAAGATCTGTAATTCTTGTTCTTACATAGAAATAACTTGACTGTGATGGATGCTGTGATGGTCCAAGGACAAGGAACAACCGAGAACTTGAGAGTGGCAGGCAAGCTTCCAGGTCCTGGAAGTTCCTTACGCTTTAAAATCACAGAAGCATTGTTAAAGGATTGTACAGACAGTGAGTATTCCCAACAGTGCCCACAGCACAAATTTTAGCTTTTACTTTCTCTTTTTTATTTGGTGGGACCAGGGTTCGAACTCATGACCTTGCACTTGCGAGGCAGGCACTTATGCCATGGAGCTAACTCTCTGGACCCCTTAGCATTTACTCTCTTTTTTTTTTTTTTTTTTTTTTCTTTTTTATTACAAATGGTTTAATTGTTTCTTATTCTAATAACTATACAAATAGAGACCCACATGCCAGTCTGGGGTGCTAGCAGTGAGTCCTTACAGACTAGCCCATGCAGGTTAATATTGCAGCAGTCTGGCTAGGAGCATGTGGGGGAAGGCTCTTGGAGATTGCTGCCCACTGTAGCCCAGACAGTGGACCTCAGGTCTGCACAGGTGCTTCCCCAGCACGATGCTCATTCTCTCTCCTCGTCGTCTCCATGTACTTGCTCATCTTCTCAACCATCCAGGAGGGCAGGACAAAGGATTTCAGCTCATCTAACTTTAGGTCCAGGCATCCTCTGTAGTCATCACTGGCAGCAAGGTCCCAGATGTCCTCCTTGATGAGGAGGTAGGCCATCTTCCCCCCTGTTGCCCACATGCGATGATTCTCAGCCAGCCAGTGCTTGTCCTGGGGGTTAGCTGCATACTTAAAGAGGTGTGAGTGTTTGATGTAGATTCTGCCTCTAGTGCCTCCCATGCCTAGGGCCTTGTTGGCTCGAGATCCCAAAACAAAGGTGGTAGCTTCATTCAGCTGGGCTGGATCCCACTTGGGGCCTTGCCAGCAAATTGGTTCACAAGACTTTGACTTCCATACCGTGCCAGCGGCTCCCCGGTCACTTGCCAGGATGTGTCCAAGAGGCCGTCCTTTCCTCTTTTTGGGAATGGGGCTTCCTCGATGACCACATTCCTCTTCTGCCAGTCAGCCACGCTTTATCTCTGGAAGCTCATGGGCCAATCTGGGTATTATTTTTTCTCCATCGGAGAACAGCAGCTTAGCCTCCTGGATCAGCTGCTCTGTGTCCACTTCATCCATGTGGGGGACATTGTCACGAACATTCATGGCTACCTTCTGGAAGAACTTCATGTACTTGTTGAAGACAGTCTGGATCTCTTCATTGATGCTAGGCTGTAGGACAGCTCGGAGTAGATCCATAGAGATAGCAGGCTCTGTAAAACTTGTCATCTGGGAGCGGCAGCCCCGTTGCTGCACCTGCTGGTGCTTTATCATTATGTTCCAAGGGTTCGTCAGAACCAGCTGCCCTGCTGCGCCTGCTTCCCCCAGTTCAGGGCTGCCACGTTGTGCTCCAGCAGGACCCTGCGGCTATTCGACGTCGCCAGTAGCCCCCATGGCGTCCTGGACCCCAACAACCTCAACCTGACTAGCATTTACTTTCAACAGCGAATAATTCACAAAACAAGACACTGTTTCTGTTTATACACACCTGTGTATCAGTGGTAGGTGCATAAGATCTCAAAGAAAGCCAGTACCATGCACTCAGCGTTGTTGAATCTTAGAGAAGGAAAGCAGCATACTCAGGTACAAAAAAGAAAACAGTAAAGTTTTGCAATCCTGATAAAACTCGAGGAATGGCTAATTTCTTTGCCTAGGGGGGTGGTTCACAATCTCTGGTACACAGAGATTATACATTTAATGTGTGCAATGTAGAATGCACAATTTGTGATAAGATTTGTCTCACAATTTTTTTCCTTTAGGTCTGAAACTAAGAGAACCAAATTTCACATTGAAAAGAACTTTTAAAGTAGAAAATACAGGACAACTTCCAATCCACATAGAAACCATCGAAATTAGTGGATATGCATGTGAAGGCTATGGCTTTAAAGTCATTAATTGTCAAGAGTTTGCACTAAGTGCTAACGCCTCTAGAGACATAGTTATATTGTAAGTATTTTCTTAGAAGGTGCAACGTATTGACTCGCTAACTTCTCTCATTCAATTCTGTACAAAGGTACAGTTTCATATTTGCAAAAAATGTCTTTATCAATGTTTTTGTTTGATTTTTTTTTTCACATAATCTTCCATTAAGGATTTCTTTATGTTTTGCTTTCAAAATTATAAAACTTCTGTCTTCAAAGTGAGTCACATAATCTTAGAAAATAGTTTCAAAATTACTGTCAGAGCTGTTAACACCTAAGATGTCTGTCCCAGCCGTTGGACAGGTTATACACAAAGAATATATACTTTACTCAGAAATGTTAATACCTGTATCAGCAATAGTTGCAGCATATTTTGACAATTTAATTGATGGTTTGTTTTGTTACAAACTTCGTGTAATAAAACCTCTTCATTGAATAATAATTTCATAATATTACTTCATACAAAGCATAATGCATGACATCTAGAAGTACACTAAAGAAGACCATTTTCCTCCAGGTACCTAACGTAAGCAAAATGTAAAACACTTGTAACAATAAGCTGTATTACAGGGCATAGTACAAAATCACTAGGACTAGGAATTTAAAGTATTAGGGTCAGTGTAGACTAGATAAAAGAGGAAGGAAAAGAAAAAATAAGGGACAGCCCCAGACACTACTCTGTATTAATGTTGAAAAGCTGATTCTTTTTTTGAAACGTAATTTCTCAAATTACGTATAGAACACAGTTGTACATCAACCTCATGGAATAGCACATTCAAGTTCTCATTTCAAAGATTCACAGGACTGGTATTTTATTTAAACTGCTTCTCTTCTATTTATAAACGTCAGTTTTATTGCTGTCCTTCTGTCTTAGGTTTACTCCTGATTTCACGGCTTCTAGAGTTATTCGTGAACTGAAGTTCGTAACGACCAGTGGCTCTGAGTTTGTATTTGTATTGAATGCGTCCCTCCCATACCATATGTTAGCAACCTGTGCAGAAGCCCTACCCAGGCCTAACTGGGAGCTGGCCCTGTACATCATCATCTCAGGAATAATGAGGTACTTGTGTCTTATTGGGAGGTTGGTACTCACTTATTGCTGGACACTGCTCACCAAGTGTCCACTGGGTCCCAGTCACAATATTAAGTGCTGGGGAGTGGCAGCAAACAAAGCAGAAAACTCTGCCTTCACCACACTTGCCTACTGTTGCAGGTCATTAGAGCCAAGTCCTTCTTGGGTATGATATACAATAAACAGCCTTCCTTATCACTGAAATTAGTTACACAAATGAAGTACTTGTTAATTTCATAAGTAAACAATAAATGCCTATAACTTACCAGGTAACATTACTTGATTTACTTAATAATTATGTACCTTGAGACTGAGGAGTTGGTCAGCAGTCTAAGCACCTGCCTGGCAAGCAAGCACAAGGACCCCGGTTTGATCCCCAGTACTACATGCCGTGCCAGCCCTGGAAGCCCAGGCATGATATTCTAGTCACCAAGACTGGGCGTGGTGACACATGCCTGTAATACTAGCGCTGGGGATATTGGAACAGGAGGACCACTACAAGTCTGAGCTGCGTAGCGAGACCCTGTACCAAATCAATAAAAGATTTTTTTTAATTTTTTAAAATAATAATTCTGTGCAAAAGGCCAGCAAGATAGCTCAGTGGACTATGTTCCTGCTTTGGCAGGCACAGGGACCAAGGTTTAATCCCTGGTCCCACATGCCACTCTGGCTCTGCCCCTGGGCACATTGAGCCAGCAACCAAGTCCAGATGTGGATGCCTATAATCCCAGCATTGGGCAGGCTGAAAACAGGAAGATCACTATGAATCCAAGCATAGTGAGACCCTGTAACAAATACGTAAAATGGAAAAAAAATAATTTATGTGCCTTAGCAACATGAAACTGATTAGAAAAATTTTTAAGTCCTCAGAATCTTTTTTTTTTTTTCAGTGTGTCTCATTATGTGTTTTAGAGTCAAATATAATTTACATAGTTACCTGACATATCTTTCAAAGTAAAAAGAGCTGGCCCTAGAGTTGAATCTCAAATTCATCTCAGTAAAGGAGAAATTATCCTCCATTTGTATCTTTTGATACAAATGATTATTTTCTTCATATGAAGTCTCCATGTAAGATAGCTTCTTATAAAAATTGGTCTGTAGATTTTTATCCAAAATACTATTTTGGCTTTTTGTCTTTTCCATTAAAAACCATCATAAACATCTCTTTCCTTTGTATCCCAGTGTACATTACCAGAAACTCTGCATCTGTTAGTGGGTTTCGGTACTCTTGCACTCACAGCCCTGATTCTCCGCCCTGCAGTGCACTGTTTCTCTTGGTCATCGGCACAGCCTATTTGGAAGCTCAAGGAATCTGGGAGCCATTTCGAAGGCGACTGTCATTTGAAGCCTCGAACCCACCCTTTGACGTGGGAAGGCCATTTGATCTCAGGAGAATCGTCGGTATCTCATCCGAAACAAAGTACGTTTGCATGATGCAGTTAGTGCTCTAGTGCATGTAGAGCTGCTGACTGACATAATTACAAAGGGAAGTGGTGTCTTTCTGTTGATCTTTGCTTGAAAAAGTAAAAAGAGAAAACCTGTAGTTCTAATCACACAGTAATCTGTACTCTGGTGTGTAGTACTCAGTCACTAAGCACTCATACCAGGTGTGTTCTTACCACATTGGTGCAGCTTAGATCACTGACTTGGCTTATAAATTTTCACATAGAAAAGACCCTGGAAAATTGTGGCAGTCGTTCCTGTCTCTTGCTGTACTTTTCTCAGCTTCTGTTTATGGTGGCCATCTTAGTGAAATAAATTTAATACTATATTTTGTGGGTTGCTGTTTACTCATCTGTATCTGTAAAAAGTTGGCCCTTTTTTCAGCTTGAACCTCGGCTGTGACCCCAGTCATGGTAGAAGCTTTTGCGGAGCAGGCGGCTCATCGTCCCGACCCGGTGCAGGGAGTCACAAGCAGTATGGCCCATCGATCCACCCCCACAGCAGCCACAGCAATAGAAATTCAGCTGATGTGGACACTGTCAGGGCCAAAAACAGTTCCAGTGCCTCAAGCAGGACTTCTGCACAAGCAGCCTCCTCACAATCTACGGGCAAAGCAAGCCCTCTTGTCTTAGAGGCAAATGCAGTGACCCAGGGCCACACAGCGGGCAGAAAGTCCAAAGGGGCAAAGCAAAACCAGCACAGCAGCCAGCACCATGGCCACAGCCCACTGGAACAGCACTCGCAGCCACCGCCACCACCACCAGTGCCTCAGCACCAGGAGCCACAGCCCGAGCAGCTGTCACCCACCCCCCTCTCACACCCTTCCCACCCAGAACATGCCAGCAGCACAAGGCATAGCTCCGAGGACTCAGATATCACCAGTCTCATAGAAGCCATGGACAAAGACTTCGACCACCATGACTCCCCACCCCTAGAAGTGTTTACAGAGCAGCCTCCATCACCACTGTCAAAAAGTAAAGGTAACCATCACTCGTCCCTTCTGATGGGAGGGCCAGGCTTGCAGCAGAAGCACGAGGGCTGTCAGAATTACAGTTGGATAAACAGCTGCCCTGGGGTGTTCTCCGGCTCAAGTGCACAACCCCTGTCAGGCGTCAAAGTCTGCATCACGCTGCAAGTAGATGATAAAGAGCTTTTTTTATTGTTAAAAATAATTTTGGACTGAAAGGTAAGATGGAGATCATCTGCCTTATCTGCAGAGCAGGGTTGGCAAGCCAGCCGGCAGGCCAGATCATCCCCCTTTTGGAATTTGTATTAGAGCACAGCCGTGGTGGTTGTTTTATGGGCTGTTGTGAGTAGCTGTTTTCATGCTTCCACTGAGTTGGGTAGTTGCCACAGAGATAGTGTGGACCACAGAGCTGAAAATTCATTATCTGACAATTTACAGAAAAAGTTTGCTGAGCTCTGCTTTAGAGTTCTGCATACTGCCTTGGTTAACTATCTCAGAAACAGACTACTCGAAGGCCCAGTGGCTTCACACACCCCCAGCTCCTGCTGCACAGTTCCTCTGGTCAGGACATGGGCACAGCAGAGCCAAATCCTCCGGTGCTTGCCAGACTGCAGCCAGGTGCCAGCCAGCCAGGCTGACATCATCTTAAGGTGACCTGCCATGCTCCCCAGTTCATGCAGATGGTTGATGGCAGATTCCGTTCTTCACAGGCAGAAGGCACAGGCTGAGGGTCCTGGTTTCCTTGTTAGCAGTGGCAGAGGCCCATGGTGGCTCCTGTTGTATATAGATGGCAGTTATAGATGGCATGTGGCCTCTCCAGAGTGAACAAGCAAAAGTGCACAGAGAACAAGAGCTGGCAGAATGGAAGTCAGTTTTCTGGGGCCTACTGTTGGGAATGGAATGGCATCCCATCAATTCTTTCTAAAAGTGTTTTGAGGCAAGGTCTCAATGTGTACTCCAGGCAGCTGGCCTTGAGCTCACAGTCTGAAGCTGCCTTCAGACTTGTAGTGATCCTCCTGCCTCAGCCTGTGTCAGGAGGTAGGGATCATCTGACACTATCTTAGCTCTGTGCCCACCATGCACAGATGGGTAGGCTGACTTGTAACTTCCAAAACAAAGTGAGAAAAACCTAAGCAGTGGCCGCCAACTGTAGCTCAGTGTTAGCCCTATGTAGCCTGGACTGTTTCGCCTTCCTTTCACTCCAGAGGCAGCATGCCAATGTGCATTACCCCAGGCTGATTAGGCGCCTCTATCCCTGATCAGTAAGCCGTTTCTGCCTTTGGTCACACACAGGGCAGGAAGCTTGGTGGACCTAGGAGAGCAGAAGAGACCTGGCATCCCAGAGCCTTAAACTACTTTTAAGAATCTCTTCGTTCTGGTGCTATGAAGACTAGCTATGCTGAGTCCGCTTCAAATCACACACATTTGTATCTGTAAAATAGTAAAATGTCTTGAACACGATTTGTTAACTTCCTCAACAGAATCCTCTTTTGATTAACTTCTTAATAGACTACATATTTTAGCATAATTTTATAGTAATATTAGATGAGTACTTAACGGCTCTTTTTAAAAATCAGATCAAGTTACATATGTTATCCCCTACTCTGGGCATAGTTAAAATAAACTCTTTTACAATACAAAGAGTTGGACAGTCAAATTGAATAACTATGTGTATCTAAAGTAGGCTTCTCACATGATAGTTCCACTTTTGTTCTCAGGGCTATTCATTTGAAATTAAAACTAAAAAAAAAAAAGTTTCTTTTTTAAAATTCGCAATAGCCACAGAACATCTACTAAAGGATGTTCAGTGGTGGAGCACGGGCAGCATATTGCTGGTGACATGTGAACCCACGAAGAGGCAGCAGGGACATGCTCTACGTGAGTGATCACGTGCCTTTGTTGTCCTTCTCATGCTGCTGTTCAGAATGAAAGAAAGACCCAGAGTATACATGTTTTCTTTCAGTGCTTTCATTGAAATGTCTATCAACAGTCTTTACATGAACTGCAGAGCTGAAGGAGTGGCTCAGTGGTAGAGCGCTTGCCTGGCTGGGCAGAGCTCTGGGTTCCATCTCCAGCACCTCTCTCCTCCTGAAAAACACAAGATAGGCATTGGTCCTGGACTGCAGAATAGTCGTGTCACAAGCATTAGTCTCTTGCCTTTCTAAATCTGCTGACCCCACCCTGCATATGGTCATCACATTTACCTGGTAGATGAGTGTTCTGTTATATTAGAAGCAGTCTGTTTTTGCCCTGAACCTACCCACTATCTCAAACAGAACTTGTTCCTTAGGTTGAGCTTAGGTCTAGCTTCTACACGCCGTGCAGAGTGGCCTCTCTCTCCTGAGCTCCTCTCTGGTTGGGTACCTTGCAGTCTCTGATCATTCTCTTATCCTCCCTCCGGTCACTTTCTGGCAAAACGGAACAGGAATGCCCTTTGTTCGTTGTTGGCCTGAACAGGGATTATGTAACTAGACAGTGGTGGGATTCTGTCCTTCTGTGTATCTCCTGCCTGGAACAGTTGACTCTGTGGCCTGGACAGAGGCCAGGCTGGATCGAGGGCTAAAGCCAAAAGTGACTCTGCACCTGGCACAGTCCGTTCTCAGTGTCTGCAGCAACTGCACTCATTCTTATTGCAGGTCTGGCACTCTGCGGCTTTATTGAAGGCAAGGAGTGACATAGTGATACCACATCAGGAGGCCAGGCCCGACCAGCGGCTACACCCAGATTAAAACCTGGCTCTGCCAATTATGAACTGTGACTTTTAGAGAAAAGTACCCCTCTGGGCCTCTGCTAGTCACCACCTGTATTACAGGTTGTCATAACAATGGTTACTCTTAGAACAGGAAATCGCACAGACAGCTGTAGCCTCTGCTGAGTTGAATGTGGCTGTGGGACATCCTGGCAGAATTGTCTGCCCAGAACTCAGTCTTGAGTAGGGTGGGAAGGGGATAAAGACAGACTCCTGGGAGAGGGCCAGCAATCAGTGTAGAGAGACCAGGTAGGAGGAGGTCCAGTGGCATGTAGTCAGCGTGTCCCCAGAAACCAGTGGAGCAGAGGCAGGCCGCGTTCCACACAGCCTGGCAGTTAGAGTGTTATCTGTGACTGTGGCTGGTACAGACGGTTTCCATGAAACTGACCACTGTGGCCTCAAGTCATTCATCCAGCCTGCTAGAAGGATGGCAAATCACTGTGTTGTGGGCACTTGCATTTCACCCGTGCTTTCTGAGTTCTTTAGCAAGAAAAAACAAACGCATGCATATATTGCGTGATACTACTTGTAATGAGAAAAAAGAACAAATGGTGTTTGAAAATATTTGTGGGCCGGGAACAAAAGGTCAGCAGAGCTGAGGACAGTGGGTTGATCCAGTGCAACACAGCTGCGTTGCCTCCTGTACCCTGATGATCGGCACCACTTTACATGTTTTTGCCGGGAGGAAACTCAGGCTGAGAAAGCTCAAGTCAAGGAAGTACAGGAGCCACGCTCCAGTCTGTGCCAGTCAAACCCTACACTGTCCTGCCACCTTAGAGGGCAAGAAGAGAGTAGGAGGGAGTAGGCAAAGCCAAATTCCATCCGGAATTGGTAATGATGAAGAGGTGGCAGGTGCCTGGGGGACTTTTGATTTCAACTAACATGGCCATGACTGACAAATGAGAGGGAGAAGGGATAAGAGAGGAACAGAAAATAGGCAAACTGGGAGTAGTCAGACTCCAAATAGCTGGAAAAGCTGTGGATTTTTTGTGAAATAAAGATTTCGTTTCTCTGGGATACGTGCCCAGGACTCAGTTCCCTGAGCGATATTACAAGTACCTGTTTAGTTTTTTGATAAACTACTAAACTTTTCCAGAGGTAGCTGTTACTGTATTTATTTCATTCCTACCAGCAGTGTAGGGTAGGAGTGAGGCAGTGCACTCATCAGCATTGGGTGGCATCATGTTTTCTACTAGAGCAGTTCTGATGGGTTTGTAGCATTTGTTATTATGGGTTTAATTTGTGTTTCTCTCATGGCTTATAATTTAAAGTATATTTTCATGTGTTTATTTGCCCTCTCCTTCTTTGATAAAACATCTTTATGTCTTTTGCTCATTTCTGAGATTGTTTGAGAGTTTTTTGTATTGTTGAGGTTTGAGGTAGTTGTCTCTTGTCACAGATGCGGTCCACAGATGTTTTCTGCTAGTCTGCAGCATGCCTCCCACCCTATTGCACAGGTGGCTGAGGATCAAACCCAGGGCCTCAGTATGCCAGGCAAGCACTCTGCACTCTCCTCATGCTCTTAAAATCCATAATCCGTTTTTAGTTAACTGTTGTGTGAAGTAAAGAACTTTGATGACACTTCACTTTTGAGGCAGGGAGTTACTAGTTATAATCTCAGTTTCCTTCATAGGGCTCTTTATTTGTCTGTTTCATGTTAGGTAAGTTGTGATGGTTATAGATTTTCATAAAAGTGGTCCGTTTTAACTAAGTTTCCAGTGTATTTGTGTGGAGTTGTTTATAGTATTTTCTTATTGTGGCTTTTATGTCTGTAGGATCTGATACTTGTTCCGACTTGCCTGAGACTTTGTGACCCATGTTTTATTTAGAAGCCCATTTCACTCTAAGTACTTACCTTTCTATTAATACTTTCTTACTTAATTTCTATAGTTGGAAAGCATAATTGATTAAAGTTTTGTTTTTGGGTTTTTTTTTTTTGCAGGACCAGGGTTCAAACTCATGACCTTGCACTTGTCAGGCAGGCATTTGTGCCACAGAGCTATCTCCCTGTCCCCTATTAAAGTTTTTTTAAATGATGGGGGCTTGTTCTATCCCCCAGAATTTGGTCTTTCTTGCCATAATGACAGTGGTCACTTAAAAAGAATGTGTATCCTACCTTTTTTTTTTTAAGAATAGTTTGTAAATCGTCCATTAGATTGTCTTGATCATTGATGGTATTCTTCAGTTGGTTTTTGGTTTTCATTGTTGCGCTCTTCCATAACCTTGCTGGTTTTCTGTTTATTTGTTCTTTAGTTGAAAGAAGGTTGTTTACGTCTGTCTCCAACTCTAAAGGAGATTCTCTTTCAGAAGTGTTTCTCTGCAGTTTGCAGCTCTGTTGAATGTGCATACACTTAGGGTGGCTATAGCGTCAGCTTTTCATCATTGTATACGTCCCTCTTTGTCCCTGGTAACTTACTTTCCTCAAAGGTTTGCTTGAATAATCATATATCCACAGTATATTTTTCATCCTTTTACTTCCAGCCTGCCTATATCATTATCTTGGAAGCAAGCTTCTTATGGATACTGTAATTAGGTCATGATTTTTAATCCAGTCTTAGAGTCTGATTTTCAGTATGTAATTAAGGGTTGGAGAGATAGCTGAGCAGCATAAACACCTGCCTGGCAAGTGCAAGGTCCTGAGTTCAACCTTGGTACTCCATTATAAACAAACCATTTTCTTTTAATTAAATCATTGCTATAATTACATGTTCTCTATTTTTATGATTTCTGTTCTCTATTTTTTCTCTATTTTCTTTTTTCTACATTAGAGTTTCTTATTTTTTAAATTGTTTTGATTTTGTTTCGCACTTTTACTATATCTTTGTATAACTTTTAGTGCTTAGGTATCACATTATATATACATAATTTGTCAGTTTTCTGGGTCTGTCTTACCAATTTTTTTTGCCCTGCACTGTTCTAACAGTTATCATTAAAATTTCCAGGGCCGGCGAGATGGTTCAGTGGTCTAAAGCGCCTGCTTAGGAAAGCTCAGGCAACTGCAGGGACTGCGGTTCGATCCCCAGCACCACATGCTGCGCCAGCCCCCACCACTGGGGCAGGCTGAGCCAGCCACAAAATAAATAAAATAAAGAAACAAACAAACACAACAAGCAAACAAATAAATAAATAAAATTTAAAATTTCCACTGCAAGGGCTGGCCCCGCCCCAGGGGTGTGCTGAGACTGCAACTGTGACTGGGCGTTTTGGTGCCCACCTGTAATCCCAGCACTTGGGAGAGTGAAAGACAGGAGGATCACTATGAGTCCAATCTGTGTAGTGGGACCCTGCATGCCCTGTAGACCCTGTACTGAATACTTTTTAAAAAAAAAATAAAAACAAAAATTCCATTGCATCCAATTAGATCCCAATCAGATGATGTTAGAATTTTTACTTCAGGCATCAGACATAACTTAGAAAAATTAAAGCTTGAAGGAAAGCCCTTTGTATTTCCCCATGTTTTTATATACTCTGTTCTTTTTTTCTAGAACCCTAATGTTCCTTCTTTTATCATTTCTCTTCTGTTTTGAGAATTTATTTAATTCATTTTTTCTTTTTTAAGTAAGTCAGATACAAGTTGTCTTAAATTTTCCTTCATCCTAGCATATCAAGATATTTTCACTTGGATATAGAATTCTGGGGTACAGGTAGGTTTGGGGGGTGTTGTGTCTTTTGTGAAGTTTTTTTTTGGGGGGGGGTTGGTGTGTTTTTTAATTTGATACAGGCTCTCGCTGTGCAGCTCAAACTTATAGTGATCCTCCTGTCTCAGCCTGCCAGCATTGGGCTTACAGGCGTGCGCCACCATGCCATTTCAGTGGCCAGCACAGGGTGCCCAAGGTTCCGGGACACACACAGCGTGCAGTGCCAGCAGTCAGACCCAAGGCCTTGCACTTGCCAGGCAGATGCTTAGACTGCTGAGCTGCCTCCCAGCCCTTTTTTTTTTTCAAAATACTTCCTTCCACTTCCATGGTCTCTGATGACAGGTCTTGTCATTCTTATTTTTTTGCCCCTATAGAGAGGGTCTTGGTTTTTTTTTGTTTTGTTTTTGTTGTTGTTGTGGCAACTCAGCCCACCCTTGGGGCGGGGCTAGTACAGCGTGTGGTGCTGGGAATCAAACCACAGTCCCTACACTTTTGCCTAAACTTGCCTAAGCAGACACTTTAGACCACTGAGCTATCTCGCCAGCCCTATGGATACGATCTTCTCGCTGGCTGCTTTCAAGGTTTTTCTTCCTTTTATTGCTAGTTTGTTTTGGTTTTCATAAGTTTGATTATGAGTCTTATTATAAATTCCTTTGTGTTTATCTTTTTTGAGGTTTTGCCTTTCGAACTTCCCTTAATCTATAGGTTTATATCTGTCAAAATTGGGACTTTTCAGTCATCATTTGATTTTCAGCTTAACCCTCTTTTTCACCTTCTAAAACTCTTGATAGTACAAATGTGAGATCTTCTGTTATAATCACACAGGTCCTTCAAGCTTTAATTTTTTACTCTGTTACTCAGTCCTGTTTCTCTGCATTCAAGTTTCCTAATTATTTCCTGTCTGCTACTAAGCTTTTTCTTTTTTTTTTTTTTTTTTTTTTTTTTTTTTTTTTTTTTTTTTTTTTTTTTTTTTTTTTTTTTTTTTTTTTTTTTTTTTTTTTTTTT
>PVKN010001320.1:0-27809 GCA_004027915.1 Capromys pilorides | reverse complement strand
CTGACCTTTTCTTCCATTTTTTAATTCTAAAATTTGTTATTTTCTTCTTTACATCTTAAATTTCTTTGCTGAGGCTTACTGAGTTTGTTTTTATTTTGTTTTCATTTATTTCAAGTATGTTCATAATTGCTTATTGGAGCATGTTTAGGATATCTGCTTTCATTTTGTCAGGTAATTGTAACGTGTGTTATCTCAACATTGGCATCTGTTTATTGTTTTGTTTATTCATTTAGTTTACAGTCTTCCTGCATCTTAGCTTGAAGAGTGACTCTAAATTGAAACCTGGACCCTTGAATATTAGTTTCTGGGACTTTGGGTCTTATTTGGATAGCGCTGTCTGGTTGCTGCCCAATAGAGCGAAAAGTTCTGGCTCCGGCTTGTCCTGCTGACGCCCTCCCCCTGCTGCGTGGGGCTGGAGTGGGCCTTGTCCGCACAGAGACTGCCGTGCAGTGATAAAGGTGCTGACTGCACAAGCTGCCTCCGACACCACCCTCGGGGAGGGGAGAAGGTTCGCTCCTTCGTGCTGGAGGGGTACAGGGTGGGATGAAACCCCAACTCCTCCCTTAGCCTCCTCCCTTAAATATAGAGGCAAAGTGGAATTTAGAACTCTTTAGGAGAAGCCGGGCGTGGTGGCGTACGCCTGGAATTCCAGCACTTGGGAGGCCGAGGCAGGAGGAGCGGTGCAAGTTCGAGACCAGCCTGGGCCACATAAGACCAGCCTGAACTGCATAGTGAGACTCTGTCTCAAAAAGACAAAAAAAAAAAAAAAACCTCTTTAGGAGAGATTTGTAGTACAAAGTCACAGATTTGTAGTTTTCAAAAACCATTCACTGGTCCTGAGCACTAATTCTACAAAAACGCTCTGTTAAACAGTATTATGATCTACTTTTTGATGGGGTACATTATTAGGAAGTATTAAGCTGGGATAAGCGTTTGGACTGGGCTTACAGGTCTCGGTGCAGGTCACACTCACAGCGCCTATCACAGAACTTTTTCACAGCACAGCAGGTGCTGCTGAGGGCTTGCTGAGGACAGAGCGATCAGAAAGGCCCGGTCTCTGCCCCTGAGATGGCTTCAGCTGTGACAGAGCCAGGGTGGGGAAGTGCGGGTGCGAGAAACCCGGGGGGATCTTGAAGGAACTCCCATCCAGTGTTGGGTGGCCACCAGCAGAAAGCCAATACCCTTACCCACGAGTCTCCTTGAAGGTGATAGAAGTAAGCAGGTGACCAGCCTCAGGACTGCTCGTCAGCTGGTGCTGTGAGCCTGGTCAACCTGCCTGCCCTAGCACAAGCCCTTCTGTGTCGCCAGGGTCACATTAGCATAGCCCTTCTTGGTCACTTCGGAGAAAATGCACTCTGAGTGTCTCTGAGCTGCTTTCCCGTCAGCTCCTGCCATATGAACGTGGATGGTTAGTTCCCATAGTGACTATGCACCAGTGAAGTCACGGTCGTCTAAAGGCTAGAGACAGGCGGGTCTCCTCCCTGTGTGCCAGTGATCCGTCTTTGATGGGCACTCTCCCTGTCAATCCTCTTTGGCTGGCAGTGTGATGTTTTGATAAATGTTTGCATTATGGAATGATTAAATCAAGCTGATTAACATACACATCACCCTGTATACTTAACATTTTCTGTGGAAAAACCACTTAAGATCTTTTAGCAAGTTTGAAATGTATAATTCTATTAACCATAGTCATGTTACTTATAGTAGATCCCAGACCTGTTCCTCCTATCCATCCATCTGATGTCCTCCTATTCCTCTTCCACCTCCCAACCTCTAGTCCCCACTGCCTGGTCTCTGCCTCTGTTACTTCACACCTGTTAGGCAAAGACTACATCAAAATATCATCTTGGCCAGGCACAAATGCCTACAATCCCAGCTACTCTGGAGGCAGACGGAGTAGTATCACAAGGTCAAGACTATCCTGGGCAATTTAACATGCCTTTATCTTAAAAACATTTGTCTACAAAAGTCTGGGATGAACATGAGTATGAGACCCTAGGTTCCTTTCCAGTACCACCAAAACCAACATGAAATAGAGCACCTTATCTCCATGATTCTATAATATACATAATTTATAATTTTTTAGTTTTAAAAAATGTAAATCTTCACCAGTGGTAAGGATTGGCTCAGAATGACTTAGAGAAAAGAGATCCCTCAGAGTCCCTCCCCATTGTCTGAACACTGGCACCAGCATGGCGGCATGAAGAGTAGTTTGGGCTCAGGAAACTGAGTCTGTCAGTCAAAGATAGGGCTCTCCGGGCACAAGATAGCAGCAGGCCTGGACAGATGGAGGGGTGAATGGGGGAATGTGAATTTCATCCTTCAGAGGAGGGACAGGAGAAAGTTTGTCAGCTTTAAGATGTTTCTAAAAAAGTCCTTGTTGCTGCCAGTGAGAAAGGAAGGTGGAGAGAAACTGGAAGACTGCGCTGGTGCAGCAGGCCAGACAGCAGATAACAAGCCCTGAGCCAGAGAAGGAGCTGTGGGGGAAGTAAGAAAGGAATTGGAGAGCTCAGAGTAGGCCCCATCCTGCTGATTGATGGCTTAGTACAACTGCATTGTTTAGATAATTTCTTCCAAATGGCCCAGAATCCCCCCTCCTCATTTGCTACTCTGAAGGACAGGCACACCCAGAGGATGCATGGATGCCGCAGTCCTAAGAAACAAATGGTGGCACTGCATCCTTACCAGCATGTTGCGTGCTGGTGCTCTAATGAGCTGGATGGCATTTACAGGCTCTGAATAGTTGCCATCCCCCAGCCACTCATGGGCACGTGCCCTCTCTGAAGTTTTCTGGTTCCTTAGAGCTGGAATGAGATATAATTTGCGTTTCTAACAAGTTCCCAGGTGATGCCGATTCAGCAGGTCTGTAAAAACAGCTTGAGAATCTGACAAAAGGCTTTAGGATCTCTCCTCTCCTTGAAACTTGATCTTCCTACCAGAAATTAGCTCCAAGGAAAAGACTGGGGAGCAAGCTTGCATTGAGAATCAGGATTGCCTCACCCTACCATGCGGCAAGGGAAGACAGAGCCCACTCCTGAGCAGTCTTGTGGGAACAGTGACCCCCTGCAGGTAGATGCGGCTCTAGCGTCTCTCTCATTGGTCCTCCAGTCTGTTTTCTTGGGAAGGCATGCCTTTTTCCCTCTACTAACTCCTGAACTCAAAATTGAAGCAGCAGCAGCAATGGTTCCTGCCCCTGAGGAAGCCACTGGCCCGGGGGATAGGGTGAGTGCTGAGTCTGTAGGCCAGTGATTCTCAGTCTGGGGGTGAGAACCCTAGGGTCCCCTCTGGAGAGGTTTAGTCTCAATCTCAGGGTGGAACTCAGATTGCAGTATTTTGTTAATGCTCCCTAGGTTATTCTGAAGTGCACCAGGTTAAGAACCATTATTATAGACTGAGAACCTGCAAAACGTTTAGTACGTTCACCTCCATTTTAGACATTTTAGATTTTAATCACTTCACTTAATTAAAGTGAGCTCTCAGGAGAAAGTAGAAAGGTAAAGGGGAAGGTGGCTAGATGAAGCCAACAGAAAGCTGTCAGAAGATAGAAGCACCACAGGGATCGTGTTGAGGCCAGCAGGACTGCCGGAGCAGGGAGGGAAGAGAGGGGACTTCCTGCAGTGTCCCGTAGAGGTCTGGAAAGAAATGAAGAGTGGGAGAGGTGGTTGGCTTTAAAGGTTGTAACCTTCACAGGAGCACATTTGCTAAGGCTCTGGGGACAGAAGTCTGGGTACATCGTATTAAACAGTTAATAAAAAAGATGAACATTTCGAGGTAAGAGTAGAAACTGTTTCATCAGTAACCTATTTTAAATCCAAGTTTTTAACTTGTAGCTTTAAGTTTTTTTTAATCTGTCTATGACTTTAAAAATTGAGTTTGGTTTGTTAAAATTTTATTTCTAACATTACCTATTATGCAGGTTTCAGGTTATCAAAAATATAGATCCTTTATACATGTCTGTCTCTTACCCAGGAAGCTCAGGCTTGATAAAATTGGATAGTCACAAGTGAAAAATGTGCTGGGGCACTGACCTTGGCCACCTGGGAAAGCTAAAGGTCCTCTGCATGTGGGCTGCTGATGGCTGATGGCCAGGCAGGACACGCCCCTCCCCTTCCGCCCTGGCCTTCTGAGGCTGCCCAGGACATGACAGTAAGCCACTGGGTAACTCAGTGTTACAGAGGCCTCTTAATTTTTTAGGTTACTACCTCAGTTATAGTTTTGAGGCTGATACCTGCTAGATCCAGTGTGAAATAAATGGTAAAATGACATTCCTAGAAAGGAGCCAGAACCTTACCGATTCTTTTTCTAGATCAAGCTCGACAGACTTTTCATAAAGGAACAGGTTAATAGTGTTTGAGGCTTTGTGGGCCACAACTGCCTCTGTTCTCTGTATTCTACCTTTTCAGCCACTTAAAACTGTAATAGCCATTCTCAGCTCACTACCCATGTAAAACAGGCTATCGGCCAGATTTGGCCATTGGGCCACGGTTCACCACCCCTTCTCTAATGCCAAGGTTTAAGTACCTAGAACATATTAGCAGAGGCATTTGTAGAGACAAAGTTGTGCAAGTCACCATTTTCAGAAGGATGCGTCTCGAAACGGTGTCAGCTGCAGAGCGGGCTCAGTGTGGCTTTGTAGCGTCCGCAGCTCACACCTGCCTGGAAATGGCTTGATGCTCATCTGTCGTAGTACATCTGTGTCTGTTAAAATGCTACTATTTTCCCAGCTCCACTTTAGTATTCTGGTGCCAGCTGCTGTTTTGCAGTCCCTTATCATTGTCTCACTACATCCCTGCTGTAAGGTCTTGTCTCTGCACCACACAGAAGAGTTTCCAGGATCACATCACTGCTCTGTAAAGCCAAGATTGGAACCAGCTGCCGTGGCTGGGCTGCCCCAAGTGACAACCCACCGGCAGTTCATCTCGGTGTCACCACTGAGCTTCTATCTCAGCCTGTTTCACAGGCTCTTTGGTTTTCATTTCCGCGATTTTGCAAAGCCCCATCAGCAAGGGAATAGTCTGACTTCCCAGATCTCCTGCATTTGTCCAAATCCACCCGAGTACACACCTATGCCAGGTGCATTCTGTTGTACATAAAACCATGCCTCAGTAATTTGGTCAGAAAGTCAGGTTTGCTTTAGAAAGCTTTAAGAGAAAGTAGCAAAGGAAACCTTCATTAAGGAGAAAAGTCCAGCTTTTTTGTTTTTGTTTTTCTTTGTTTTTGTGCAGGGTCTCACTATGCAGCTCAGACTCTTAGTGATCCCCCTGTTTTCAGCCTCCCTAGTGCTGGGATTACAGGCTTGCACCATGATGCCCAGACTCAGTCGATGGCTCTGCACACATGGGGGCAGGGCCGGCACAGCATGTGGTGCCGGGGATCGAACCCAGGCCCTGCAGGCACTTAACCGGCTGAGCTGTCTCACTGGCCCTTCCAGCTTGTTTTAAAAAAACATGTAATGGCTTTGTTTTCTGAGCTGTTTACAAATCATTTTCCTTTGCTTTTCATCCCCAGGGAAAGGAAAATCTCTTCAACGCAAGGTTAAACTGCCGAAGAAGCAGGAGGAAAAGGAGAAGAAGGGAAAGGGGAAGCCCCAGGAAGATGAGCTGAAAGACTCTCTGGCTGACGATGACAGCTCCTCTACCACCACAGAAACCTCGAACCCCGACACAGAGCCACTCCTCAAGGAGGTTCGTGGGTTTGTGGAGGGATGTGGGGAGGCAAGCTGCCACAGGTAGGGGCCGTCTGCCTGGAAGATCTTGGGTTTAGGACAGCGCTCAGGGGTCACATGTAACATCATGCTCTAAGGATTGCTTTGTGGGCACAGGTCTACCTACAGGATCACATCTGGCTCTGGGGACCAGAGACTTTATTTCTCCCAGGGAAGAGCATTTGGAAGCATGTAAACGAAATCAGATGCACTAGAAAGACCACCTGAGAGGCAGGGGCACCTGCAGTAGTAGCTGCTCCTCCTCAGGAAATCCATCGGATTTGGAGTGTCGCTTTTCATTGTGGCCTGTGACTGCTAGAAGCAGGGCTTTGGTGGTCACGCACTGTTCAGCCAGCGGAACAATGGCTGGCCTAGAGGGAGTATAGCCCAAGAAGGTCTCCCTGACCTGGTGGCCAACCAGGACTCAAGCACACTGGCTGCGTCATCCCTGGAAGTCTCCAGCTCAAGAATAATGGCACAGAGTGCCGGCCCAGGATGGCCTTCAGGACCTGGAGAGTGAAGTCCCATTTGTCAGTGAGTCCACGAGCATGAGCTGCAAGTGACGTGCAGAAGAGCGAGGACAGAGTGCTGCTTTGGCCTGATTTTGGATAGATTCCAAATTTAAAGTGATCATGGTGTAGCCTGTAGTGTTGCAGACCAGACTCTTTTTAGTTTCAATCTAGAGACCTGAGGAACACTTCTTAAACACAACAGTGTCAGCTGGATGGATGAATTCTTAAAATGTCAGCCACTGTCCTCTTTGCATGCCCTCTCAGGCAGCATGGTACCCTGTCTCCCTTACCTAGTGCTAGAGTCATGTGTTTTGTGTTCATTTTAACGAATTACTTGGGAGCAGCACAGCTACCAGTGGCATCTTGCAGGGTGTCCCCCATCTCTGCTGTGTGGGTCACTTGGGAAGCTCTTGACACAGCTGTTTTCTCTCCAACCTGCCTTTCCAGCCTCTATCCTGGTCACCCCCATTGTACTGGCTCTGACTGACGAGTCTGTCAGCATTCTCTGCACCTTGCGGCATCATTCCAGCCCACCCCATCTCTTTCATGCAGCCTGGTTCTGCGCAAAGGAGCTCAGAGCCGTGTTCTCCCTCCCAGAGGCCTCCCCGAGGCCTTGTCCCCTGCCAGCGGCTCTCCCTTGGGCTTGGGAGCTCTGTGACTGTTCCCAGGTTGCAAGCAGTGTGTTTCCTCCCAGCTAGATCACCCTTGCTGGGTCGCTTTTGTCTTTTCCAGTCCAGATCCACCGTTCATGCGGCAGCGATGTGTATCAGTCACCTACGAGCCAGGCCTCATGCCAGGTGATTGGGCAGCAGCACTGGGCAAAAAGGCCAGGTCCTTGTCCTCACAGAGCTCTTGGGCACGCACCTCCCACACCCCACTTCTGAAAAGCATGACAGCCCCTCTGAGAGGGAGCATTGCTACACCAGAGGCCCGCCCTGCCCTCTGCCGAATGTGCCCTCCTTCACAGGCCTCCTTCATGGGCCCTCCTGGTAACCCCATTGCCTTGCATCAAGTGCCAAATATGAGAAGTGGTGCCAAGTACTGTCCCTTTGACAGCATGGCTGTTGGCATTGAACCAGCCACAACTGTTGCCAGGCTCAGGGCAGAGCAAGTGTGAGTACACTGGGATCTGCCTGCTCTGCCTTCTTTCCTGGAGTTCCTCAAGGGTAGAGTAGTCCAGAAGTGTTTTACATTATAGCGTAGTCTTTGCTGGATTTTTCTTGCCAATCAAGACAAGTTTTTACTCCCTAATACTTAAGAATAACAAGGTACCAACCCCTGCTACCACTGCCACCGTTCATCACTGTGAGGATAGAATGTAAAGTAAAGTGACCTGTCTTCATCATTTAGACTCTCCACAACACAAATCTAACATACTTAAAATATCAGCATACATGCCAGAACCACAGTGTAGGTCAGTGTGCCTGAAGGACCCTGTCCATGCATACGCAGGATACGTAGAGTCAGGGTCAGGGAGATAGCTCAGCAGCATAGGTTACCGCCTGGCGAGGGCAAGCTCCCAAGTTCCATCCCTGGTACAGCACACAAAAAAGAAGAAGACACACAGATTTCTTATGTTGTAGGTTTTTGGGTCCTCATCTTCATGGGACTCCGCTTCATTTCTGTTAACCCTTTTCAAGCAATTAAGTGTACTTTTTTTATTATTATTATTACAGGACACAGAAAAGCAAAAGGGAAAACAAGCCATTCCTGAAAAACATGAAAGTGAAATGTCTCAAGTGAAGCAAAAGAGCAAAAAACTTCTGCAAGTTAAAAAAGAAATCCCAACAGATGTGAAGCCCAGGTGAGGAAAATAAATAAGTGCAGAGAAAAAAGGTACATGAAAGAAGTTGCTGGTGAAAGTCGGGAGGCCGGCGGGGGGGGGGGGGGGGTCCCCAGTAGCAAAGGCTGGGTCCTGCTTCAGGTTATTCTTGGGTTTTTTCTCTTGTCTAACATCCACTGCTGCCAGTGAGGGCAGCCAGACATGTAGAGGACGAGGTTAACAATCTGTTGTGAAAGTTCAGATTTTTGATTCATTCCCCAGCAAAGAGCCATTTCACTTACTTCACTTATATGCAGAAGTGATAACGGTGGCCCCACAGGATGAGCATAACTTTCGTCACAGAGCTTTGCACCTATAGAAGCACACTTTAGAATTGTGTGCCATAAAATTCAGAAGAGTTTGTTCTTCCCTAGAAACTGTCAGACAGGCGTCCCTATCAGCCAGTTCCTCCAGGAACTAATTTCCGCCCATGGCACAGGCTCAGGCAGACCCTCAGGGAAGCCGTGCAGCAAGTATCCGAATGCGTTGAACTTAGGTCACTTCATGTTCTCATTGGGCCTCAAGTCAGTGTCTGCATTCCTGATAAGCAAGATTACTGTTGGCATTGTTGATAATGTACTTCATACTTTGTCATAAAAATGTCCGGCCAGGCGCCGGGCGTGGTGGCGCATGCCTATAGTCCCAGCACTGGGGAGGCTGAGGCAGGAGGATCAGTGTGAGTTCAAGACCAGCCTGGGCTACAAAAGTGAGCTCAAGGCCAGCCTGAACTGCATAGCGAAACCCTGCCTCAAAAAGGCAAATAAAATAAAATAAAAATGTCCGGCCACACGGCCTACTTTTGGACAGAGACAGCAGGAAGTGATGCAGGAAGTCAGAGCATTGGGTATAAATCAAAAGGGAAATTGTAGCTTTTTGCCCTTGTTAGTCTGGGCCTCGTTTGTGGAAAGGCTATTCTGTGGAAATTCTGACTGTGGCTCTGGGAATATAACTTGACTTTGCAAAACATGACTAACCTGGATTTGCTAGAGATTACCATAGTAAAATGTCACCTGAGCCATGAGCCAACAAAATGACATGAGACACTTACTACTAATAGAGTATTGCTGTTCAAAATTTAGTCTTTTGTGGGAATTGTTAGTTTAAAGAACCAGGCCCACATTTGGTTAAGAACTGTGTGGCCCAATTAGAAGGAATGTCAAGTGGGCTCTGCAAGGGGATAGAGAGGAGACAACCCCCAAGAGAAGGCTGGCATCCTGGCATCCAGCCTGAGGAAGCCTGCCTGAGGCACCAGGCAGTGCTAATGTTCTGGCATCTCGGGGCAGGATTATCACTGCTCCAGTGGCTCAGGACTGTTCTCCCAGTCCTTTTTTCAAGCTTAGGTGACTTAGTAGATCAGTATCTTATAATGAAGGAAGTAAATGCAGCCAGATTATGAAAAATCCTAATTTTTACATGGGAAAAATCATGTAAGTATAGATTATTACACAGTTTTTAAGATCATAAATTTAAAAGCCATTGTTCCTAAGAATTACATTGTAAATACTGTCCCGTAGATAACTGTTACCACCCTGTCGTTTGCCAGCCCTGATGCCTGATTTTGGTGCCCAAGACTAAGCAGATAGGACATGTTTATCCTAACCCTCATCTTTCTCCCACTGATTTCTGCTGCATTCTGACTTTATCGGAATAGCAGACTTGAATTTGAGGAGTCTGGAAGACTTCGCTTGAGTCCACTGCCTTTGAAGGATTTCCTGTTCGCTGGTAAAGCAGAAGCGAGAGCAGTCGTTCTCTGTTCCTAACTAGGCATGGTGGTTCCAGCAATTCCCTGGGTTCTACTAATCATAGTCAAAAGAGAAATGATTACCAGAAAATAATTCATGCCATGTGTTTTCAGTTACCTTTCTAAGCCTTCTTTTTTTATCACTGGAAAAATCCTTCTGCAGCCCTAGTCTTTCATTCTGTTTATTCCTTTTTTTTTTTTTTTTTTTTTTTTTTTTTTTTTTTTTTTTTTTTTTTTTTTTTTTTTTTTTTTTTTTTTTTTTTTTTTTTTTTTTTTTTTTTTTTTTTTTTTTTTTTTTTTTTTTTTGTGGGACTGGGGTTTGAATTCGTGACCTTGCACTTGCCAGGCAGGCATTTGTGCCACAGAGCTGTCTCCCCAGCCCCTTGATCATTTTATTTTTTTCCAAAAAAATACTGAGGATCATTGCTCACTTTGGTAGCTCATATACTAAAATTGGAATAATGCAGAGAAGGTAACATCGCCCCTGCACAAGTATGACACACGAATTTGTGAAGCATTCCATATTTAAAACATATATGTGTACATATTGAGAATAAGAATTCATTATTTTGTGAAACAAATACACTAGACAGAGACTGATTCTTATAAATAACGGAAGAGAGTTGCCTCTGAGCAGAATCATTCCCTGTGTTTCCTGAGCTAGGACGGGTGCCGCTGCTGTTAGGCAGGCAGAGTCACAGCTGATCCTCACTTGAGCAGGCAGGAGAGACCTGTGGGCTGTGACGGCTTCCCTGAAGGAAAAAGATGCACACTTTTTAAAAATTATTGTAACAGAGGGCCAGCCAAATAGCTCAGAGGATTGAAGCGCCTTCAGGCAGGCATAGGAGCCCAGCATGGGGGCCGGAGGTTCATCCCCAGGCTTGCCATGCTGGCCCCGCCCCCGGGGCCTGCTGAGCCCGCAATTGAGACTAGGCATAGTGACGCATGCCTGTAATCCCAGTTCTTGGAAAGCTGTAAACAGGCGAATCACTACCAGTCTGATCTAGTAGTGAGACCCTGTACACCCCGTAGACCCTTTCCTAAAATACAAAAAAAAAAAAATATATGTGTGTGTGTGTGTATATATATATATATATATATATATATATATATATATATATGTATCATAACAGGGCCTCAATAGGGCATCTGAGCCACTTCTTTTGGGAACTTTGGAAGCAGGGATCAAGCCAGGATGGCTCATCCTCTGTCCTCTCCCACACTCCCAAACATGGACACCAGAACAGTTAGCTGCTTGAGGACGTGGGAGCACAGCGTCAGAACTGTGAGCCATGAGGAGTTGGAGCACAGGCTGCAGGGCAGAGGTGTGAACTCCCGTTTCTGCAGGGCGTACACCGTACAAACACACTTGTGGCTTCCAAAAGACTGTGCCGGGTCCCAGATGCCAGCAGAGGGGAATCCCATCTCAGTCAGCGCCTGACTTAGAACACCACCCATGCAGTGTTCTTGTTCCCATTTGTTCTTCAGAGCTCTGCATGGTTAAGTAACTGTAATAATCTCCAGTGAGCAAAGGTGAGTGTAGCACACTCAGCCCAGGGCTGAGGGCCAGGGACACTCCTCTCCACGCACTGGCCCTGCCCCGCAGCCGTGTCCTCTCCCACACAGGGACCTGACTAGGTAAAGCCTCGCGGGGCCACCACCTCTCTCCCTTTTAGAAAGAATCACTTGAAGTAAATTGGCTTTGATCTATTTTATTTTGAAGTCTTAACAAAGGTTTTTGCTAGAGATCATCTGGTTTAATTTAGGAACGTATGAATCCACAAAAATAAAACAGTCTGGCACCTTTTTTCTAAAAATCCAATTAACTTTATAGTGGCACAGAGCTGAGCTTTGTATAAATAGACACCCCCACTCCTCTGCCAACTTGCCTAAAAATAATTTCCACCCTACCACCTCCCCCTGCAACCTCGGTGTCTGTGTCATGGGAGCCTTTGGGAGTTTTTTTTAGAAAACAGTTTTTAAATAACTCTGTCAGAAATGGAAGAGAGACAGATGATTTTATAATACTGCAGCATGAACAGTCTTATCTATAAAGAGTGGGGGTTTTTTACTTCAGTTTGTTGTCCTACCTAAAATTCTACTGATGTAGGCCAAGCCCCCATTGGGGCTTTGGACTGAGATTTTTCTTTTTTTTTTTTTTTTTTTGGTCTTTTCGAAACAGGGTCTCACTATGCAGTTCAGGCTAGACTTGAGCTCATTTTTGTAGCCCAGGCTGGTCTCGAACTCACACTGATTCTTCTGCCTCAGCCTCCCAAGTGCTGGGATTGCAGGCATGTGCCACCACGCCCGGCACCATTGGGGCTTTGGTTAGTTGTTTTACTAATTCCATATGTAACATCTTTCATGGAAATTTTCTCAAATGTAAAGGAAAAAAGACACAAAGAAGACTTTTGACTCTGCCACCTTACGAAGTGTTCGTAAATAGCTTCCTTTAGAACATGTTCGTCCACTCAGAGGCCACACTTTCCTGGTCCGAAAGGGGAGCCAGGGCATCCTGGTGCCAGTGGGTAAAGGACGTTTGGAGCCCCGGAGCTTTGAGACCTGCCATGCCCGGGTGCAGTGTGTGTCCCCGACTTTCAACCTAGCAGGTGGCAGCACTCTAGGGATGGTGATGAAAGGAAGACCATCGCCATCCCTACCGGGGTATATGGGGGCTCACCAGTTAGCTCCGGTGCTTAAATGCCCATGATTCGGCAAACTCTCAGGCGCCCGGGATCATGGTTCGATCCCCACCCCTACGTGGAGCATGAGACCTGCCCTTAAGGCAGCCTCAGACAGCAAAAAAGAAAAAAAAAAACTGAAGTCCTACAGTAGTATAGAGAGGCCTTAAAGTGTGAGCTCATATCACACACTTGAGGACTAGGGACAGCAGGGACACCCAGAGGTGGAGAGTGCCGAGGACACAGCCATGCGTAGCAAGGTGCAAGCTGTAGGCACAGCCTTAGCTCAGTGGCCATCGCACTGGTTCTTGGGATGACTCCCTGCAGGGGCTCCAGGCCTCACATAGCTGTGTCTCGGCTTCACCAGAGCATCCCGTAAAGGGTGCTCACCCTCCCTTCCTGGAAGCCCCAAATTCAAGGTGTGATCCTGGTGGGGGTGACAGCGGTGGCTTCCTAAGAATGCTTCCCTGCCATGTGCTGTGAAGCTCAGTGTCCCCCTCACAGGCATGCTGACGGCACAGTCCTGCAGTGTCCCACTCTGGACTGCTTGTCTCCAGGCAGCTTTAATGTCTTCAGTTTAGAGACTTAAAATAGCCCATCCAGCTATTTTGCCTTGGCTGACAAGAAATTCAATTAATTTTCCTATTTATACAGTGTGTGTTCATTATTGAAAGCTTACCTCAGGGGCCGGCGAGATGGTTCAGTGGTCTAAGGCGCCTGCTTGGGAGGGCTCAGGCAACTGCAGGGACTGCAGTTCGATCCCCGGCACCACATGCTGCGCCAACGCCACCACCAGGGCAGGCTGAGCCAGCCACAAAATAAATAAATAAACAAACACAATAAGCAAACAAATAAATAAATAAATAAAATTTAAAAAAAAAAGAGAAAGAAAGCTTACCTCAGAATCTTTCAGAAAGCATGTACCCTCAATGAATCCATACAAAAGAACATTTACAGTGGTTGCTTAGGATTCACCACGCCACACTGGCCTGCACCCGATGCAAAGCAACCTGCTGCCCTCTGGGGCTCAGGGTTCCCACTTGAGCCTGGATCCTTGCAGTTTGCACAGGGAAATGTGTCCAAGGGTTTGAAGGCAGACCCGTGAGATGCCACGTCTAAGGCTTGCAGAATCCCCGCATTCAGGAGGGCTACCAGGACCAGGTACAGAGACTCTGCTCACAGCACATATTACCTGATCCGACCTCCATGCCCCCTGGGGGCTTAGCACAGGAAGGTCAAGCCTCGGTGCTGGGCCATGGTCCTGCGCTAGCGGGGTGGGTGGGCGATGCCTCCCAGAGCCATACTAGACACAGTAGCGTTATAGAAAGACTGTAATGCTCGTCTCTTCTACACTCAGTTCCAAAGCAGTGGGATACATCAGTATCTTCCACCCTTGATTGTCTTTCAGTTCTTTAGAAATAGCATATACTCCCCCACTGGAAAGTAAACAAAGGAGAAATCTGCCAACCAAGATTCCTCTTCCAACTGCATTGACAAGCGGATCCAAATCACGAAGTTCCCAGAAAACAAAAGGTATTGTCACTTTGGTCACATGGGTATTTTCAGTTTACCGTATTTGTAATTGCTGCGAGTGGTGAGTAGCCGGCAGTTATTAGTCACATTAGGGGACAGAGGTAACATCCTTGTCTTTGTTGACAGCCTTAGCAAGAAAGGCCTGAAGGAGAGGAATTGTCCCCCACTGACAACTGTTTTCTGGGTTTGTGCAGGTACAAATAAATTAGTGGACAACAGACCACCCACCCTAGCAAAATTCCTCCCAAATAGTCAAGAACTGGGTAATACCAGTAGTTCAGAGGGTGAAAAGGACTCTCCTCCTCCAGAGTGGGATGCTGTGCCAGTTCACAAACCCGGCAGCTGTAAGTATGGCACTTCAGGAACCGTGGTGCTCCCTGCACCCACAGCCACCCCACGCCGGGTGTGTGACACCCTGGGGCAGGCAGGCATAGTTTGGGGGTGGGGGGCAGCATCATGGCCAACTTGAACCATCAGCAAGGTCCCAGGGCTAAGCAGATGAAAACTGGCCCTGTGGAATATTTATACCAGAGAAATCAGCAGCGATTCACCTGCGGAACCCCCGTCCAGGGATCGGCACGTCTCTGTGTTGACCTTTCATGATTTTGCTCACGGCCTTTTCCACTTTGGCCTGTGGTAAATCAAGACAGCACAGTCTGCTGAAGACCAGTAGAAGTGCCCGTCCTGTAGATGCTGAGGTAGAAACAAGACTGCAGAGCAAGAGAAGGAAGGGCCCACTAGCAGGGCTCTTGCCGCCATGGAGGGGAGAGCAGACCTGCCCATTCACGCTGAGGGGCAGCCAGGCGGAAGAGGTGGATGGCCGAAGGTGAAGGTGAAGGGAGTGGAGATGCGCCGTGGACCAGAGCACCGGGTGGACTGCAAGGGCAGAAGCTGGTCGCGCGGGCGCTGTGCCACGTTGTCTGTATACCCGTGTGCCAGCGAGAGATGCGCTCCGTGACCACGCCTGGCGCCCGCTGCCTGCCGTGACGCTGTCCACTCCAGTTAGTCCTGATCTTTCTGCCTGAGGGTAGCTGTGCTCCTGAGTACGTGAACGGTCCCTGTGTGCAGGTGCTTGGCTCCTGGACGCCCTCAGAGGCCCTGCTGGACGTTGGTCCTTGGCTTGTACCTTGTCCTTGGAGGGCTCCCCACTCACCAAGGGTCAGAGAAGCGAAGTTGGCCCTGCTGCTCGGGGTGCTTCCAGCCGGGTGCAGCAGTGCTCGTGGCGCAAGCACAGTAATCTGTGTGTAAGCTCTCGCTGTCCCAGGGCTGTCCCTCAGCCCTGTGCCACGTGGGACGCTAAGGACATTCTCTTCTAATAGTTCCAATTTAGGAGGACAAAAATACAAAAGGAAGGGAGCTAGAAGAGAAAAAAACCTGGAACAAAAAGTTCTGTAATTTCAGATGCTCTGCAATTTTCCCTCCCCACCTCTCTGGGTTCCTCCTGAAAGCATTCACTGTGGACACTTCCACAGATCACGAGCCAGCAGAGGGATGGGAGTGGGTGCCTACAGGGCACCACTTGGGATGGGCACTGGGACATGGGCAGGAATCGGAGCAGCTGGGGGCCCGTTGCTGGGTGGGAAGGCAGAAGGCAGCTGTGAAGGCAGGAAGTGAGGAGAGTGGGCTTCCAGAGGAAGGAAATGTGCTCGCTGTCACCATGACATGGGTGCTGACATGGCCCAGGGCAGGGTATGGGAAGAACCTGTGGTACTGCACAGGCCTGGGACTCATGAGCACTCCACACAGGCTGCAGTTCCACAGGCCAGGGCAGGAGGCACGAGGAGGGCAGGGATTGGGTGGACACTGGAGGCATCAGTGCACCTGGGAGCACTCCATTCTTGGCACACCAATGTTGGGGACCCCTCAGCAGCCAAACCCCCTGCTGCTCTCACATCTCAGGGTCAGGAACAACACCAGAGGTGCACAGTAGATGTGCAAAGTCTTATGTATTTCCATCTTAGGTGCAAATATTTTATGACGTAAAAAAACTTTCCTGCTTCGTATCTTTAAAACTCCTATGTAGAGGCTGCTTTGATGGGTGCATATCCTTGGAAACTGGAGCAGAGCATTGCACAGCAGGCCCTGTGGGGAGACAGGTGTCCTTGTGGGCACTGCACCATTTGCAGATGTGAACCTAGGGAGAGGCCACCGGGCACTGAGCTACAGCTGCCCTTGGACGGTGGAGAGACAGTAAAGAGGGTGCCTAAAGCCACCAAGATCGCACTACAAGCAGGAGGTTCTCAGAAAGCTGGGCTATGGAGGTTCCACTTTTCTTTTTAAAACCTTCGAACAAGCCTGCAGTTTGTTTTCTTTATTTTCTTCTTTGTAGAAGTGCTTCGTTTATGCATCATCTCCACATCAGCATTAACTAAGAAAACTGCAAAGCAAGGGCTGGGGAGAGACCTCAGTAGAGTAAGCGCTTGCCTGGCAAGCTCAGGGCCCTGAGTTCAATCCTCAGTACCACAAAAAAAAAGAAAACTACAAACCAAAAATACCACATTAATGAGAGTTTTTGTTTTTCATTTCCAGCTACTGACAGTCTTTATAAACTTTCTCTGCAAACCCTCAACGCAGACATTTTCTTAAAACAACGCCAGACCTCGCCAACGCCTGCCTCTCCATCACCCCCTGCTGCACCATGCCCGTTCACATCCCGGGGCAGCTATAGCAGCATTGTCAACAGCACCTCTGGCAGGTAGGCGTCCGGACCTTCCAGACACCCAACATGGCTCCCCTGACATAGCGACACTGCCCTCCTGTCTGCCGACAGTTAAAGCAAGGATGGTGGCACCAGGTGCCATGTCCTACGAGCAAGCTTCAAGTTGGGTTCTCCCTCAGCTGACAGAAAGCTCAGGGAGCCCCTTCTCTGAGGGCACTGCCCAGTGAGCTCATGATGCTCCAGGGGGAGGGGGGCTGGTGCTGCCACGAAGCTTGCCTTCTAATGGTGTCACTACCCAGTGGTCCCCTCCCCAGGTTCCTTCCAAGTGTGACCACCCTTGCCCTGCTCTTTCCTGTCCCAGGAAGCCCCTAGGTTTTCATCTGAATATGCAGGCTTGGGCACAGAACATCCTCCCTGAAATGTCCCAGCAGCTGTGACTCTAAAGTCAGGCTCTGTCCTGCAGGCTCACTCCCCACAACAGGCGTCCCACAGTCCCTGGCCCACACTCCCAACTCCCGTCACTCCCTTCTGCTTCTTCCCTCAAGTGACCCAAAAGCAAAACAGCTGAATGGCAGCAAACACAAGTTGACGAAAGCAGCCTCACTGCCTGGCAAGAATGGCAACCCCACCTTCGCCGCAGTCACAGCTGGGTACGACAAGAGCCCCGGTGAGTCCCTCCACTCCCAAGACCTGTTCCCTGGGCACGGTGCCCAGGAACACCTGGGTCTGCACTGCCTTTGACTGATTCCAGATCCATTGTTCCAGGTGGAAATGGTTTCGCTAAAGTTTCTTCAAGCAAAACAGATTTTTCCAGCGGCCTTGGCATCTCACACATTCCTGCTGACAGCGATGGCTCAGACAGGTATAGAAGGCCTTTCCTAACAGGATGCTTCCTTGGGTTGGGTTGGCGCCTCTGTCCAGAAATGGCTTCAAGGCATTCCGTTTCCATCTATAGGAAGGCAGCTGTCAGGCACCACTGGGTGGGAGCAGGTTTCTCAGCTTTGCTGCCTGAGGCCCCAGAGGGGAGTCAGATAGATCTGCCTGTGGGAAAGCAGGGCCTAGTCTTGTCTTTACAGAAGCAAAAACACACTGGGGAGGAAGGAAAATTCTGGCCATGTTACTTTCTGAATAGCAGCCTGCTTTTCACACAGTGACATGGTAACATCAGCAATCGCTTGATAGACTTCCCCAGATAAATAAAAAGAACCATATTAAAGCCTGTCAGAAGCCAGAGATAGCTCAGCGAACTAAGCACCTGCTCAGGCAAGCGCAGGGACCAGGTCCCTGGCACCACATGCCGTGCCAATCCCAATTGTGGGCACACTGAGCCAGCCACTGAGACAAGGCGTGGTGGCACAGGCCTGTGATCCCAGCACTGGGGAGGCTGAAAACAGGAGGATCACTGAGTCTGAGCTGTGTAGTGAGACCCTGTACCAAATACAAAAAAAGAAAGAAAGGAAAAAAAAACCTGTCACTAGGGCCCCTTTTACCCACTCTGCATTAGTAGGAAATGGGTCTTAGGTTGGAAATAGCTCTTTAACAAACGTGCCATTATCAAAAATAAGCCAAATGTTTCTGTTTTCTTTGAAAGGCTGCCTCACCCAGCTCGCAGCTAGTGAGGGTCGTGGCCCTGCCACTGTTTGACCTGACCCTTGTGGAGCTGGGCCCCCTCACTAACTCATTGTGCGTTGTCTTTTCCTCCTGTAACCTCTAGCTCGGGTCCGTGGAGCCCCATCAGCAACCCAAGCAGCCCTGACTTCACCCCCATCAATTCATTCTCCGCCTTTGGAAATTCTTTTAATCTAACTGGTGGTGAGTGTTTAACACTAGCCCTGTAACTAATCTGCCTATGGGAAGAGGAGAAACAACCAGGTGATACAGTTCTATGTGATAGGCCGTTGGTAGGAGGCTTCTGCTCTTGTCCCCCAGAGGGGTTCTCAGGAGCCCTTCCATTATGTCTCAGGGGTGTATGGTACAATAGCTCCTGTGAAGGGCCCTTTTCCTCCCTGTCCCCTCATAGCCACACTGCAAGCCCTTGGTGCAGTGGGGTAGGCCTGCGGTGTGTTGGCTTGTGCCTCACACACACCCCTATCCATATCAGAGCTCTAACGGACTCAGCTCTAAAGCATGACCCAGGGTCCTCCTGTTTCTTGCCAGCTAGAATTAGAGGCAGCCAAGTGAGTTTTGCAGGAGTGGTAAGGCAGCGTGGGAGGTGTTTGCGTTGTGCGATTAGATGAACGAGCCTTACCCTTGAGTTCTGAGGGCTGTCCTGCCCCACGTTTGCACTCAGGGTGGGAGCTGAGGCAGTGCGTGCTGGGGCTGAGTGAGTGCTGCGGGATGTGTGCCACTGGAAGCCCCTTTTTACCTGAGGCTCACAGCAAAATAAAAAATGAACTTGACAGTTGTGTCATTTTCAGAAGTTTTCAGCAAGCTTGGGTTACCTCGATCCTGCAATCAGGCCTCGCAGAGGAGCTGGAATGAGTTCAGCAGTGGCCCTTCATACCTTTGGGACTCACCAGCCATAGATCCAAGCCCCTCCTGGCCAGCCAGTTCCAGCTCCCCAACCCACACAGCCACCGTGAGTACTCAGGCCTGGCCCCTCCCTTGTCATCCCAGCCATTGCTGTTGTTGGACAGCGCAATGCAACACGTGAAGGGCTGGGCGGGACTTCGCTGATCCTCACTGTTGTATTCACATTCTGCCAACCAGAGCCACCAAGGTTGGGAAGCTACGGGAGCACAGTGACCCACAGTAGGGCTGCTCCAGCTTTGCCACCACAGCCCAGGGCCATTGTCACCTCTTTGGCAATGAGTACAGGTGTGGTGCAGGTGACAACTGGGCATGGATGGCTTTGCTGGCCCCAGAAACAAGCAGGGAGATTGCATTTACAGTGGTGCCTCAGTTTACAAACTTAATTCACTCCATAGTCCCGGGGGAAATGGCCACATTTGTGTTTGTGCAAAAATGATGGCCATGGTCATGCTTGTCAGCCGATGCAGTTGTGCAGTTTGCAAAAAGTAAAATTTTGCTAAACATTTCTGTTTGCAAACCAAGTGGTTCGTGAACAAAAGCATTTTGTGAAGCAAGGTGCTACTGCATCTTGTTGCTAAGCAGCTCCTCTTAGCTCGAGCTTTATAGTAAACATTTGTTTCCTTCTCAGCTAAATTTTTCTGGAACAGTTGTGCTCTAGAAATGTTTTCTTACCCAGGAAAATAACACTTTCAGCTTTCCCAGAATTACAACAGAAAAGTCCCTCTGTGATTCTTTGTTCTCAGCAAACTAAATTAGACATGCACAATTTACTGGGAGCGTATTTTAACGTCATAGATTTTACAGTCATAGATTCCAAAGTTGGCTCTCACCTACAAGCATTCTGGTTTCAGTTTCAAAAGTACCTCAGCCATCTGTAAACTGGTCAGCAGCAGCAGAGTCAGGTCGTCGTGTTTGAGGCTTTGAGGGGCATCTTGCTCATGTGTCACGTATCTGGCACCATCTCGTGGTGCACAGTAGCCCTGTGGCACTCGTGGTCAGAGGCTGTGCTCCAGGGACATTGCACAGCAGCAGTCCAGTCGGGTTTGGTCCTTTAGGGTACCAGAACCATTCACCCAGCTCAGACACAGCTATGTAGATGTAATGTGTTCTAAGCAAAGGGATAAAAGCTGTGAGCCTTGCCTCATTGTGAGCAGAGCCCGCCCCCCATGCACTTCACCCGCCCCCATCACCCCTGTGTGTAGCGTTGGTGTCCTCTGCTTTGTCATAGTCAATCCTTGGCAACACCAGTGGCCTGTGGTCCACTACTCCATTCAGCAACTCAATCTGGTCCAGCAACCTCAACAGTGCCCTGCCCTTCACCACTCCGGCAAACACGCTGTCGGGCATCAGCCTCATGGGCACGGAAAATTCTGCTGGTGCACACTCTGCCTCCGCCTCCAGTCCAGCCGACGAACTGGGACAGACATACAACCCCTGGCGGATATGGAGCCCCACCATCGGAAGAAGAAGCTCTGACCCTTGGTCCAATTCCCACTTCCCTCATGAGAATTGAAATTAGGCCCCAAAAAAGTGTGGAGGCCCCTTGTCAAGATCTCAATAGGCCTGGGCCGGGCGTGGTGGCGCCCGCCTGTAATCCCAGCACTTGGGAGGCTGAGGCAGGAGGATCAGTGTGAGTTCGAGACCAGTCTGGGCTACAAAAGTGAGCTCAAGGCCAGCCTGAACTGCATAGTGAGACCCTGTCTCTAAAAGATCAGAAAAAAAAAAAATATATCTCAGTCGGCCCATTTTGAGACAACTTTCTGAGGCCCTTCTTGCTGTCACTTCCCACTCCCACTCTCTCATCTTTGCCAAACAGACCCAGCCGGGACAGGCTTGCGCCACTTGCTTCTTTCAGATCTCTTGCAATTATGATAATACGAGATTTGCTGTTGTGCTTTTAGAAAAAAGTTTGGGCTCAGCCACAAACCCTACTAAGACCTGTACGTGTAAGAACCATAACTGCTCCCCCGTGTCCCCTGTCTTCTCCACGCTTTATCTGTCTGAACACAGACTTGACATTGCCGCTGAGGGAGTAATTTGAGTTGATTCCTGGCATGTTGACAGTTTTACTAAATTACCAAGTTTGGTTTTTAATAATTTCACAATATTATGCGCCAAGATCTAATTTTAAAAATGTATGAAGACTTTGTGCTGAAAATACAGAGTATTTTTTTAAAGTAAGGCTGTCTTAGTTTAAAGCAGATTACAGAAATGTAAGTGAACTTAAGAGCAGTGGATGAATGTAAAAACATTCGGTGGAGACCATATGCATTTTCTGTGCTGTTTGTACTTGAGGTATGTAACATTTGTATACCTGAATTTATTTTAAAGATAAACTGAAATGCACATAGCCAAGTCTTGAGATACAAGATTGAATGTGTATTTCTTAAAAATACAACTTTGTGTTGTACTTTGAAATAAATGATGCTTTTTTCAAAAGCCTTGAATTGTTTTGTTTTGCTTTTTTACACCCAAGATGGGTTTATTTGGATATTCTCACACCATAGTGAGAGGTCGAGTCATTGTCCTACTCTGGAGTTGACAGGTCAAGGCAGTGTGATTTACTATGACCAGAACTGCTTGTGGCTTAGTGATGTTCTTCTCATGATAATCACTGAGGGTTCTTGACAGAAAATTACCTGCGAGCTGGTTTGGCTCATCTAGGATTGGCTTCTCCTCTACCATTATCATAAACATTAAGAACTTTAAAATAGGGGCCGGGGAGATAGCTCCATGGCACAAGTGCCTGCCTGGCAAGTGCAAGGTCGTGAGTTTGAACCCCAGAGCCACAAAAAAAAAAAAAAATCTTTAAAATAAACCACAGTTGCTAACATTTCTCAGATACTTAGTGTCAGACTCGACTAACCTCCTGGCAACCATTGGCAATCTCCATCTTATTCTCAGCCTCTGAGAGGTTGGTGGGTAAGGACCACTAGGAATGGGTCTACCACAGGTCTGCCTGGCCACACCCTCTTCCTCAGGAAAGGATGCATGTCCTGTGAGGGGCCGTCCTTTACCATGCTGCCATCTGAGGAAATTGTATGGGAGCAGGACACGGAGAGAAGCCGAGTGGATGGAAGAGCAGCTGGAACTTCTGGGGCCCCGCCTGCAGGAGCTTCCGGCAGCGCCACAGCATGAGTTGCCCAATGTTACCTATTGGTTCTGAATTTAAGGGCGCAGAGTAGAAAGGAAGCCTGGGCCTGGGACCTAGGGACTCAGAAGCAGCCATTTGCCCCCTGCTAATGAGAAGCTTTAGCAGTTTAACAGCACCGCTAACCCCCAGGCAGCCTGAGTAAAGCTGAGGGGCAGTCGTAGATGGCAGAAAGGTAGAATGCTGGGTACAAATGCCAGCATGAGCTGTCTGGCAACCAGACCGCAGAACAGACGAAAAGTAACTTGGTCAAGTGTGGAAGGTACATTTAAGACAGCATTTTTCCTTTTAACTCAAAAGGATATTAGTACTTGTCTAATCCTAAGACTCCTCCAAAGAGCACCTGTTGTCTACATAGATACCAGGCAAGTTTCAGCACACTACACTGCATTAGTCATTCAGAAAGTCCTGCTTGGGGCTGGGGAAATAGCTCAGTGGCATAAGCGCCTGCCTGGAAAGTGTAAGGTCCTGAGTTCAATCCCTGGTATCAAGAAAAAAAGTCCTGCTTGCTCCAACTGGCTTTTAATGGCTGCTTTTGCTGGTAACTACAAGATGCTAAACATAACATGTTCTATTTGGAATTAGTTACATCCTGAAGAAACCAAACTATCCCTGTGAAGGTCAGAATGGATTAGATGAGCCATTGCGTGGCATGTGACTATTAATGCTGTTTTGGTCTTGAGAAATGCTAACAGAAGGGGCCAGGGAGATAGCTCAGGAGCACAAGTGCCTGCCAGGCAAGTGCAAAGTCCTGAGTTCAATCCCCAGTTCTGCAAAAAAAAAGAAATGCTAGCAGAGCTGGGTGAATAGTGGAGGTGTGGCCGTGGCTATTTAATCTGGTCACTCATCTCTTCCTCTCTGGTACATTCTTTGCTTCCCGGCCACCGTACCTTTCCATGCCTCCCTTACAGCTTTTATGAACTGACCCCACCACCACCACCAAAGTATGAGTTCGGCCTTTCCTCCTTTAAGTCGTGAGTGTTGGGTAATGTGTCCAGCAATGGGAAACCTGAAACTAGACAACGGAAACCAGCCTTCAAAGGGGTCATTGCTGTGATTGAACCTGATGATGTCATTTAGAAGTTTCTAGAACTTTTTTAGGAAGAGTTGGGAAAAGTTTCAAAATGCAGGCTGAAAGGCCCTAGAATGCAGTAAGTAGAGCCTGATTCTAGTCAACTCAGAAAGCCAGAACGTTAATAAAACGCAGACAATAAAACCAGGCTTAGGAGGTTTAAACCGGAAACAAGGACTCCACTGCTAGTTGGACTAGATACACTCCAGCAGATAGTTAGTCTATTCTGTTCCCATGTCCTGAAACTTTGTGAGACTGAAATTAATGGTAGCAGACTAGGTGGGCTGGCACAGAAAATTTTGAGAAAACCTAACATGCAGGTCACAATCACAGGTACTACTGACTGCTTTTATCAGGTTTATTTAGAGAATCAAAAGATGAAAATAATTTGAGAAATTAAATATTGGCTCAGAAGGAACTATGTGCAAAGTTGCAACCAAGAAAAAATCTATACCATTAAAAAGGAACTGTACTTTGTATAAGAAAGATGTCCTGTACATCTTCCAGGCCTGGTGGCACATGTCTGTAATCCCAGCACTGAGAAGGTGAAGACAGGAGAATCGCTGCAAATTGAAGGCCAAACTGTACTTATAAAGCAAGACCCTGTCTCAAAATAAAAAGGCAACAAGAACCCACCCAGCACGGGGTCAAAAATGGAAAACTACCTTTCATTTGAGAAGAGAGTCCCTGGGACTCCTGCTTTAGAAGAGTCTCAGTAGATTCCCTGCCAAGGTTCATTTCACCATGCTCAGTCGCCAAGGCACTCAAAGGCCACTGTAGCCGTGATATGAAGGCATTGACTACTGCTTCTGCTGGCAATAGATGTCCATGAGATCCTAGTTTTACTGGCATGCAGGATGCAAGACTTAACGGGGTTAGGGAGATTTCTACCCAGATTTCTAAGGAAGGCCTTGGAACCCGGGAAGGGGACCTTGAGAGGAAGTTGTGCAAAGCTGCAGGAATGAAGCCAAAGGTTCTGTGGAGCCCCCAGGAAGTCAGACGTGCCAGGAACATGGAACATCCACTGAGGAAAGCTGTAGACCATGAGTAGGATCAGCCTAAGAGCAGCCTTGTGGGCTGCAACTGGCAAGGCCATGAGGATGAAGCCACTCACGCTATCTGGAGCTCTCTTTATCACTCTGTTGCAAATACTGGGTGCAGAGCTATGGATTTAATATTTACCCTGCTTGTTTTTGGTTTTGCTTTAGTCCAATTCTCATGTTTCCTCTATTGCCTCTCCTTTGGACTGGAAGTGTTTATCCTGCGCTTTATATCTTGGGCTTATATAATTTTTTTTCTGGAAATTCATAGCTAAGAGTTTGCCTTGAGTCTCAGAAGAGATTTGGGCTTCTGGAAAATGCTGAAACTTGAGACTTTGGGGAAAGGACCATTGTGTTTCTGCGTGAAAGTGGGATACTTGTGTCAGACAGAATTACAAACTTGCTATTGTGTTTATTTGGAGATTATGGATTCAGATACATGTGAATGGAGTTGACAAGGGGTGGATTGTGGCGGTTAATCCTTATATGTTAAATTCATCAGATTAAGAGACACCTAGTAGAACATACTCCTGTGTGCCTGGCATGGCTGGAAGTGCTGTACGTGGTCCTTCACCTGATCCTCTCTACCACTGTCCCTTGTTCTGCTCCTGGCCATTATAAACTAAGCAGCTTTGTTCCACCACACCCTCCAGCTGTGAGGTCCTTGCCTTGCAGCCAGCTTTGAACTCTATCCTCCCAGACCCAGGAACTGATTGAAACCTCACCTTCTCTGAGGTGGGAGTCCTTGGTATTGTGTGTAGCAATGGGAAAGCTGTTATATGATGTGATTTTGAGTCTGGGTTTTCTGTGCTTCCTGCCCAAGTTTGGCAGACCAGCTGTATCATATTAACCTATGACTTATCATTTGAGGATACCAGGTTTCCTATACAGCCAGCACTCTGGTGGACAGAGATAGTAGCCTTATATATCTAGGCCTATTAGAGGGTCTGCTATGTGGACTTGGAGAATCAGGGCAAATGCAAAGCTTTGAAATCTATATGAAGGAAAAGAAGGTGTAAGCTCTACGAACAGATGAGCTTGGTATACATCCTCATAAAGAAAATAACTGGGGCCGGCAAGATGGTTCAGCAGTCTAAAGCACCTGCTTAGGAAAACTTAGAAACTGGAAGGACCGCGGTTCGATCCCCGGCACCACATGCTGTGCCAGCCCCAACCCCAGGGCAGGCTGAGCTGGCCATAATACAAAAATAAATAAATAAATTAAATTAAATTTTAAAAAAAGAATATGTATCACAGTTTTCATATGACACACATTTAAAAAAATAATAATACCTGGCAGGTACTTTTACCTCATGTGATTATAGCAGGGGTCCTAGATGCGTTTGACACAAAAGTCACGTAAGCCTGCCAGACTTTCCACTTCTAAGTTCAAATTTCACCTCATGAGACTGAGCAGCAGACTGGAGAAATACCATATCCTTGAAAAGGAGAAACAAGTGCAAAGAACGGTCATGCAATTTCCTCAGTTTTCCAAATAACTCAAAGGTAGATACTTCAGTGGCACCAGACTCAAGAACCCAATCTCAAGTTTTGACAGAATTTGGAGACTGAGTAGTTTGTGGTGAAAACTTGTTGACAAAATCATTTGCATTGTGGTTAATGTTGAATTTATTTTTTTTTAAATTTTATTTATTTATTTGTTTGCTTGTTGTGTTTGTTTGTTTCTTTATTTATTCATTTTGTGGCTGGCTCAGCCTGCCCTGGTGGTGGCGCTGGCGCAGCATGTGGTGCCGGGGATCGAACTGCAGTCACCGCAGTCGCCTGAGCCCTCCTAAGCAGGCGCTTTAGACCACTGAACCATCTCGCCGGCCCTTAATGTTGAATTTAAAACTAGGTTAATGAATAGGGCCAGCCAGATAGCTCTGCGGATTAAAGCGCCTGTTTAGGCAGAACAGGGTTTGATCCCCGGCTTGCCATGCCAGCCCTGCCCCAGAGATTGAGACTGGGCATGGTAGCGCGCACCTGTAATCTCAGCACTTGGGATACTGAAAACAGGAGAATCACTACGAGTCCAATCTGTGTAGTGAGACCCTGTAGGCCCTATACCAAATACATAAAAATTAATTAATTAATTTAAAAAAGCTAAGGGGTTGGGGACTTACTAGTGGAGTCTGGAGGGTCTAGCAAGGGAGTACAGCTACTCATATACCCTTTTTTCTTCCTTTTTTTTTTTTATGAGCAGAACATATTTGTTGAGGAGAAAAAAGCTCCTGTCTGAGAGAAGGACAAAAGGGGGGGGTCCCAAGTGGGTGGTCCCCCTACTCGTATACCCTTGATGCAGGAACAGTGCTGCTCTGTCGGGGGTGGTCATCCTCTCTGGCCAAGCACAGTTTTGGGAGGGATGCACGTGGAGCATTGAGGGAGAAAGGGGGCACCCACTTAGCCAGATCAACCAAATCAACCCTGGCGATCAATGGGGTGACATGTTGTAGCAGATCGCCTTCACATCCTAGCTTAGCCTAGCAAGCTGGAAGCCTTAGGTCTGGTCCTCAGCACCAAAAACAAAAAAAATAAATCTCAACCAAATAATACGATAGCTGAGTAGAAGCAGTCAACACTACCCTTCTCCAAGAAGAAGAACCAAAGTACCAGGAGTATTTTGAAATGACCATGCAGGGGCCGGCAAGATGGTTCAGCGGTCTAAAGCGCCTGCTTAGGAGGGCTCAGGCGACTGCGGGGACTGCAGTTCGATCCCCGGCACCACATGCTGCGCCAGCGCCACCACCAGGGCAGGCTGAGCCAGCCACAAAATGAATGAATGAAGAAACAAACAAACACAAACAACAAGCAAACAAATAAATAAAATAAAATTTAAAAAAAAAAAAAAAAGAAATGACCATGCAGAACACTGGAATGAGCAGGACCAGCAGACAGCTCAGGCCAAGAGCATGTTGCAGCAGATGTGCAGCCAGGGAAAGGTCTCCCCGCGCAGCGTGACGCCTGAGACTACCATGCACGCTGGCAGCCCTGGGTACCGGAGAGCTTCGCAACCACACAGGTCTGCAGCCCATTGAAATAAATACCACGAGATCTACACATGAGCCCCAGCTGGGGAAAGGACGCCCAGCAAATCCCAGGAGCCATCTTAATGGGGTACTCTAAGGTCAGGCATCCCTGCATACCTATTTCTTCTGTGACCCACACAGACATTGCACTGCCCTAGCTTGGAGGGTGGCAGCCTAGTGAATCCAGCTTGTCCAGCTTGGCCCACCAGAGCGACTGTGACATGCAGGGCAAGTGGTAGCCAGCTTTCTGTTGCTGTGACAAAATAAGAAGTGTGACTCTGGGGCTGGGGAGAGAGCTCAGTGGAACAAGTGCTTGCCTGACTTCCATCCCTGGTA
>PVKN010001319.1:25651-53879 GCA_004027915.1 Capromys pilorides | reverse complement strand
CTCTCCATTCCCTCTCCTTCTCCCTCTCCCTCTCCCTCTCCCTCTCCTTCTCCCTCTTAGTTTGCTGGGACTAGAGGAGAGACATACTTGCATATGAGTATACATAGGCTCGCTTCTCAAGGTCATGGGCCACAGCTTCCTTCTTCCTGTCTCAGTCCTCAGACAGGAGATCACTAGGTGGTGGGGGACCATGCTCCTAAACTGCGAAGGCTAAACCTAGACACAGCGCTTCTGGCTGCCAAGAGTGAAGAGCGTGACATGGGCTGTGCCAACAGATGCTACCATAATTGAAGTGAATGAATGAAAAGGCCAGTAGGGAAAAGTCTGAATATTGAATCTGATTTTATCTCTAGGGCCTTCATCCACCCAATAATTTATGGTGTAATGTATGCAAGTCTGGTCTCCACTCCAGACCTGAGTACATCCCTGGGCTGCAAGAGGATGCCCTTATAAATGTGCAGATTTAGTTTCCAACTTGCAGGTGCTCCACTCCCAAAGCTTGCCGTACAAACAAAGCTACACTGTCCAGCTCCTTCTGGGCATCAGAGGCCTGGGGCATCTTTGCTCACCAGCTTCTTCATCGTTTGCCTCTCTTCCCCTGGGACTCTGTGGTGGATAAGCTTGGTGCTGCTTTCAGACTGCTCTAAGCCTGAGCTCTCCCAGCGGGGTGCTTCGTGGTTTCTGCAGCAGCCAGAGAAGCGAGGTCCACGGGGCCTTGGTGATCCCTTTGCAGCAAAGCTCAGTCTGCTTCCCCATCCACCTGGCTGGACCGCCTCCCTCTCCTCCGACTCTGCCTTCCAGCCCCGAGTAGCAGAAGGCTGCAAATATAGCTTTACTCTATTTTCTCTTCTTTTGCCTTGCTTTTAAACTGGGGCAGAATTGTTTCTGCATTTATTCATCCATGTGCAAAAAATATATTGAGTCTCTGGGATGTTCTAAGCAGTATTTTATGTAAAAACGATTTGGTGCTGACAAAAACAGCCATGGCCTCTGTTTTCCCGGCCTCACATTCTCAAAGCAAAGTGACAGGTAAGCTAGCACAGAGAGACAAAAGAGAGACATAGGTCGATTCCATGGATAGTGAGGGACAGTGAACAGGAAACAGACTTGTGACAGGGAGAGAAGAGGTGCGTGGATGCCATAGAGCTGGTTTGGTCTGGGCTGGACCTAAGTACACAATGTCCCATGTCTGTAGCCACCTCTACCACTTGTGCCTAGCTGAGGTTGTCATGGAAAGAGTTATGGGCAGAGAGTTTGTAGGGAATGGAAAACAAACAGTGGGAGAAGGGTAATTAGTACATGCCAACATTTTATGATGTAATTATTTAATCATCGCAACAAATAATGAGATAAAGATAATCGATGCCTAAAGATGAGAAAAGAGAGGACTAGCTGAACAAGAGAATCACCTGCCTGCTCACCCAGCGTGGACGTGGCACTGGCATGTATACTCCACAGAGATTCCGCATTGCGTGCTTGGGCCCTGGATTATATGGGTGCTTTGTGTTTGTATACTCTCCGGCAACATAAGAACAGTCCTTGGACCAGGGCGATAGCTTGGTGGTCTAAGTGCCCGCCTGGCAAGCACAAGCCCAGCTTCCATCTGTAGTACTCCATGCTGTGCTGGCCCCAGAACCCTGGACAGCCATGTCAGCCACAGAAACTGGGCATGGTGGCACTCACCTGTAATCCCAGGGCTGGAGAGGCTGAGGCAGGAGGGTTACTGTAAGTCTGAGCTACATAAGGAGACCCTGTACCAAATAAGTAATAAAATAAATGGTTTTTAAAAAATTAAAAGAAAAGAACAGTGCTTTCAGAGAGAGCTCCTTGGGGATGGCAGGAGTAGTCCAGCACCGTCTCTGCCTTGGTCCAATAAATGCCAGCAGCACCCCTCTTTTCAGTAATAAAAGTTAAAAATGTATCCAGATATCACCAGTTATCCCCGGGAGGCAAAAATTTCAAGGTTGGTGTATCAGTCAGGGTTTTACTAGAGGAACAGACATAACACAAGATGTACAAATATATAAGAAATTACAAGGTTGGTTCGTGACAGTCAGGCACAGTTGGATGAGGGAGCACGCAGAGGGCGTCTTCACACTGGAGACCGAAGGACTCAGTCCAAGGCCTGCAGCTTGCTGCAGTGTTCTGTGCAGGTCCATATCAGTAGGGTGATGGGCCGGCGATGGAAGGCTGATGGCTCTACAGCAGAGGCTGGAGGATCCAAGGTGGAGGCCAAAGAGTCTGCCCCAGAAGCCAGGGGGCAATGTCCAAGCTGACTGGGAAGACTGGAGCTCCTCCAAGGAAATGGAACGCTCCATCCATCCTCAGTTCCCTTTTGTGAGGAGACACCCTAGGGTGGGCCTCCATGCTCCAGGTCGTGGGGTTTCTAGGCCCATTTAGTTGAGTTTCCAGCTTCTCAAGCTGACACAACCTATCAGCCACTCCAGTTGATAATCCTAGGTCCAGAATACCCGTGACCATATCACAGGAAATGTGTTTCTGCCCCACAGAAGGTGAAAGTACATACCCTGATGCTCAGTACAAATGATGCTTCAAATCAGTTTAGATTTTTTTCTTGTACCCCAGAAATCTGTGACCCAGGCTCAGCATCTTGGTACTTCTGGTTTCCGTGAATGGCTCCACCAAATTCCTCCTTGCTCAGTCCTAACACCTCAGAGTAACCCTAATTCTTCTTTCTTCCATATTTCCTTCAGGTACCTAGCTGAGCCATGCCAGCTTGGCCCTGGAGCTATGCACTTTTCTTCATCCAGGGCACCAGAGCTCTGTTTTACACAGGGTCATGGCTAAGCCATCAGCCCCAGGACACTGAGACTGGTAGGTCCCTGACTCACACAGGTGCCCTTGTGGCCAGGACAGAACACCATTGCACCTTGCCTCGTTTGCCAGACCTGTCCTATTCTGTCCTCCTTGTCTTGTTGCTTTCCTCAATCCATCGGCCGTCCTGTAGCCACAATTTTAGAGCAGCTTTGCAGATGCAGTATGTGACTTACCTGTTTCTGGCTTTATTTTGTTCTGAGAACAGAGAAGACACCCAATACTTTTTGAGCAGTTGTAATAATAGTATCGCCACATATCTAAGCTCCAGGACCACATGATTCTCTAGACAGGAAGTCTAGACAGGAAGTGTGTTTATCACTCCACCCCATAGTGATCAGAGCTATTGGTCCGATTTTATGGGTAATAAAATTACCTTGCTGATTTTGCTCAAATGAAGAAGACTCATATCTACATATCGAGAAGTACACTGCACCAGAGAAAACTGATCCAAAATAATAAAAGCTACTAGAGCCTGCCTATAACTTATTAACTAAAAGAAGCAATTATTTAGATAGTCAAGCAAAATAATCAAATAACATGGAAAACTCAGGCTGGTCATCTACAGGCTATCATCAGACCCAGGCTAGCAGACCAAGGAACATCACCAGTACAGCCTCAAAAAACAATATGTGAGTGTAGACTTTCTACCTAGCACAACTGGCCTCACAGATAAACAGGTTTAAATAGCGAAGAACTCAGGAATCCCTCTCAAGAGAAACATTAAAAGTCAAACTTCATTTTAGCTGACCGAACTATCACTGAGGAATAGTGGATACATACAACTGGTGAAATAGGCTGAAGCAAAGGTGGAACCGAGGCAAGAAAGCATGGCGTAAATGCAACTAACACAATTGAGATGAAGAACATAGTAATTTTGCTGATAGTTTCAGAGTCTAAGGACTATTGTTTAAAGTTTAAAAACGCAATAAAGGAGTTTTCATCATATGTGAGTCTCACTCCTAAAACAGATGACAATCTCAGCTAAATCTTGTAGAGGAAGAGGAAGAGCATACACGTAAATTTTCCTATTTTTTAATGTATTTAGTACAGAATCTACAGAGTGTCATTGCACTGATCGGCCCCGTAGTGATCCTCCTGAACTTTCTTGTTGCTTGTGGGAATGAACAAAAAGAAACTGTTTGAGGGGGCAGGGAGACAGGTTAGTGGGGTAAGTGCTTGCCTGGCAAGTGCGAGGTCCTGAGCTTGATCTCTGGTACCACAAAAAGAAGAAAGAAAGAAAGAAAGAAAGAAGAAATTGAAGAAATACAAGAAAAGGTATAATTGCAAAAATAATTATTATGATAAAATGTTAGCTTTCCAAATTTTATAAGAATTACACACACACACATATGCATGTACTTGCCAAAATAGATCACATGTTAAAATTTTAAACTATTAACATAGATTATAAAACTAATTCTAAATGCTATTAGACAAGCAATGCAAATATGTACAATTGCCTATTAATGGACCTACCTGAAATATACCACCACAGCCAGGAATGAAATCTCAAGGTGACTCTGTGGAGGAACAAATGAAATGCAAACCATTTTTGTACTTTCTGAAAAACCCCATCTTTCAAACAACTTTGGTTTGAAAAGCAAATGTAAACCCAAATTGCAGAACGTTTCATTAGAGCTGGGAAGATAACTCGGCATTCTAGAGGCTTGCTTAGGCCAGTATAGGGACCGGGGTTTGATCCCAGGCGCCACACGTCCTGCTGAGCCCATCCCTGGAGGCACTGAACAGCCAACCAAGATGAGGTGTGGTGATGCGCACCTGTAGCATCCACCCTGGGAAGGCTGAGAGCAGGAGGATCACTGCGAGCCTGAGCTATGTAGTGAGGCTCTGTATCAAATACATTAAAAAAAAAAAAAAAAAAAATCAACTACACCTCAGAATGTATAGAAATAAATAGTGCTCACAGGGGTTATTTTTAGATTTGCACAGTCATTTAAAAATTAAAGAAAACAGCATTAGACACAAAAAAATCTTAGAAAAACAATATCAAAATGTATTGCTAGAAGGAAATAACTAAGATTAAAAGAACAAATGAGATAGTAAGTGAAAATAAACGTATTTGTTTGAAAATTCACAAACTATAAGCTTTAAAAACGAAAAAGAAAATTGATTAGGAAAGGTTAAAAAAGAAACTAAAAAGAAAATTTCATTTAAATTGTAAGCGATTTCATTGCTTAACTTTCAAACAAATTGGACACATGGCTACCTATTAGACGTTCTTCTTTTTTTTTTTTTTTTTTCGATTTTAGGGAAGGGTCTACAGGGTGTTCAGGTTCTCACTACTAGATCGGACTCGTAGTGATCTGCCTGTTTACAGCCTCCCAAGCATTGAGATTACAGGCACACGCCACCATGCTCAGTCTCAATTGCTGCCTCAGCATGCCCAGGGGCGGGGCTGGCACTGCAGGCCCCGGGGATCGAACCCCTAGCCGCTACGCCTGCTTCCAGGCACTTTAATCTGCTGAGCTATTTGGCTGGCCCTTAGACATTCTTAACATCTACCCCCAAATTAAATATGGAACAGCTGCTAGATTGATCAGCAGTACAAAAACTGCAGGGAAATATGAGCGAGAGCTAAATCACAGCTGGAAAGGAGATCAGTAGCAACTCCAGAGTAGCAGTACTGTAAGAAATGTGACTAAGTTTACTGAACAAATAACTTTCAAAGAATGGTAGATGGTAGAAGAAGAAATATTTATAGGAAACATATAAATTAAGAAATTTAAGATATATATCCAATAATTTTATTCTATAGACTTTTTGAACCCTAAAAACATTGAAAACATTGAAAAAATTGAACTGGAAAATGTAGATATTTATAATATAGTTAGACACATTTTAATGTTGATTACTTGAGCATATTAAGTACTTTTATTGGCTTAATGTCTTTATATTTACAAAGGAATATTTATTCTTTATGTTATTGTCTCGGTTATTTTTTCTCTCCTTGTTGGGACAGAATAGCTGACACCCAAAATGATGGAGCAAAAGGTTTATTTATTTAGCTCACAGTCTGTGGAGTGTTCAGTCCATAATTAGCTGGTTGGCTCCAAGACAGAGTGGCATATGGCAGAGAGCTGCAGTCCAGGGCTGCAGAAAAAAGCTGACATGGTTGCAGGCAAAATAATATAATATCTAAGACTTGTTTCAAAGTAATCCAGACTTCAGGGTGCTGGTGGAGGGAAATAAAGAATTTGAATAAATTAAGAAGGGCCCCCCAAAAGACCATCAATTATTGGATTCTCAGTACTATGTGTTCCATGTAGCATTATCTCCTAGCTTTATATATAATTAACATTTTCTACAATAAAAACAAAATTTAAAGAAATTCCTCAGAATTCAAGGAAAATGGAAAATCTTCTGGAAAAACAATCCTAAAATTGATCACAGAAGATAATGAAAATTTAAATGTTATCAGAAAGTTTCTTTAGCAAAAAAAAGTAGAGAGAGAGAGAGAACAGTTTCACTGGGGACACCTAACAGATTTTTAAAAGATGGATACTGTCTATATAATTTGCATTATTGTAGTACATGGAGGAAGTGAAATTTTTATATTCCTTTCATATAGTGAGAAAAATATCAACAATAAATCTTGACAAGGATTTCTCAAAAAAAATAATTTTAATAGCAGACATTAATGAACAAAATTTTGAGTATTACATTAGCAAATTACATCTAGCAACCAAGTAAGAGAATGATACATTGTGGCCAGTTCATTTAAAAATTTAAGAGTGTGGTAGATAATATAAAGTATCATAATGTAATTGCTCACACTAATTAATCCTAGAGAAAAATTTCAGAGAATTATTTTTATGGAAACAGAAAAATAACGCATTCAACAATAATTTGGATTTATTTCAGGTAACAAAGTAAAAACGGACCCATGTTTCTCTAACTTGGAAGTAGACTCAACGATCTTTATGTTCAAAAATCACGTAATGCTGAGAGGCGACATGCACGTCCACTCAAGTCCACAAGAGAGGAGTACTCATTGTAAGTAATTTTATTTAGGATTCTACAGGCAGCATTAGTCAGCCAGTTAAACAATTAAAACTTCTACAGGTTGGATATTCTTAATCTGAATTTAGGAAATGTGAAATACTCCCAAACCTGACATTTTCTGTGTCTATATGACCTTGCAAATGAAAAACGTTACACCCCAAAACTTTACTTTGTGCATAAAATTAGTAGAAATAAAAGTAAACAGGCAAAATTAATATGAAATAAACAATTTGGGGCTAGGAAATAACTCAGTGGCAGAGAGCTTATTTAGTAATTCAGAGGCTCTGAGAGTTTGATTCTCAGTGCTATATAAAAAAAAAGTTCTTACAATAACTATTTACAATGAGTAGGCGTATGTTTGTGTTTTAACTTGTATGCCTCAGCTCCATTGCAGCTGCCTTCTATAGTTGTTCTAAGCTATCTTTTCTAAGCCCGTGGGCAGCTATTTCCTAACTGGTTATGCAATAGATGCCCTAGGTACATTCCAGATGTGAGGAGAGGGACAGACGCTTCAGGAAGGTGCTCAAAGGACAGCAGTGTGGGGGAGGACGGGCGAGTCTGCTCCAACCACAAGGCCCCAACGTCATGATATATTCATAGATGAGTGTCTCTTGAAACAATCTTCAAAGTATTAGGTGTGATGCAGACAAGGTGAATGTTCAAATTTAAAAAATTATGATAGCAGCAAATCGTTATTAACTCCCCTCGAAACATACCCCTTTGCTTTGAATACACCTTAGCCATCCTCCTGGCCACTTTCTGAAGGTATTCTAGAAGTTCTCTTTCAGCAGTGTCCTTAGTTGTGCTGTGTGGTGGCCTTGGTGTCCTGAACTGATCCAGAACACTTCACTCGCTTGGCCACTTAGTGGGGAAGAACTGGAAGTCTCACGGTGCCAGATCTGATGAATGAAGTGGACAGAGATGCACCATAACACCCTCTGAGCCGGCCTTTTCACGGGACAGCAGCAGCAGCAGCAGCAGCAGCAGCAGCAACAGCATCCACCACATTTTGTCTTTTTTTGTTTTTTTTTTTGGCCATACCCCATAAAATCACTGATGATAAAGAACTTCCCCAACTGGAAGCATAGGAAGTAGTAACCTAAACAACTAATTTGAAGATAGCATCATATAATACAGCAAACATTGTTGAATTTCTATTACTTTGTTTAGCGAAAGTTTGTATCTTTTCTAATGCTATTTTTTCTATCACTATCTTGTATTCTTTAAAAAATACAAAATAAAGTGAGGAGGAGTATTTCGAAAGGGGTTAAGATAGTAGTTCTTTCATTGTAATTGTTCTAAATGTATGCACTCACTGCATAGTTTGATCAGTCCTTATGTAACTTGTCCTTGGTTAAGTAGATTTCACAGAATAAAAGTGTCAATTCTGTGTAGATTGATGTATCAACTCCATGTAATCTCAACAAAAAGTGCAAATTTTTGGTTTTGTTTTGGAAGTAGACTCAAGGATTCTGAAGTGTATATTGAAAGAAAACAAGGAAACCACCTGGAAAAGAATAATGAGGAAGTCTAATCTTAACAGATACTAAAATATGTGGAGCTCTAAGATTATCAATTAGTTAATTATTAGTAAAGTTTCTGTGGCACTGACATGCAAGTAGTTTATTGGAACAGCCTAGATCATGAATAAATAGAGCCAAAAGCACATTCTAGAGTTTAGTATAAGATAAATAAGACATATTAAATCATCAGAGGAGGGCTGGGGAGACAGCTCAGTACAATAAGCACTTGCCTGGCAAGTGTAAGGTCCTGAGTTTAATACCCAGTACTGAAAAAGAAAAAAAAAAAAATTGATAGAGAAAACAATCAATACAAGACAGTAGAAAAACAGGCTGACAGATGAAACATATCTTACTTCATATCGAAGAATAAATTCCAAATGGATAAAGTGTATGAATTTTGAAAATCAAACATAAAAATTTTAAAAGAAAATCTGGGGTAAGAGAGCCTGTTGGATTATGGTTCTTGTATTAGTCTGGTTTTCGTTAACGTAAAAATATGCCATGCCCTTTAAGCATTAAAATACATTTTGCTTTATTTATAAAGCAAAATTGTTTAGCTCACAAGATCCCAGAGAGCATAGCGTGGGCTGTGGTAGGGTCTCACTGTAGAGAGTGGAAACTCAAGCATGAGAGAAAGATCGCATGTCCAACTTGAAGATCAGAGCGAGCGGGGCTGGGAGGGGCCTGGCTTGGGGTGACATAACCCACATGCTCCCCTGAGAGCTATCTGAGGAAGACCAGGGTGACTTCTAAGACCAGTGCCCCCCAGTGACCCAGAGACCTCCCACTGTGGTCACCCCTGAAGGGTGCCCTTAGCTCCCTCCTGCCACAGTGGAGACCAGGTTCCCAGTCCAGAGACCTCAGGGGAGGGAGACCCCTAAACTCTATCCAAATCAAAGCACCTTGAAGGTCAGACCATGCCATACTGGATATTGTTACTCTGAGAAAATATCAACACATACCACTTTCACATTACCATAAGGCCAATCAACTAGGTCCACCCATCACACAAACGAAGTCAGAAGCGTGTGTAGACTCTGAACCAAAAAACCCACTTCAAGGAACTTAACAAACTGGCAAATATGCTTGGTTACTAAAAGGCTCTAAATTATTGCAGCATTATTTGTAATGAAAAGTTAAAAACATATACAATGTCCACCAAGAAAAGACTGATAATTCCAAGGCAGCTAATCAGTGGACTATATTTGAGTGCTTGAAGATGTGAAGACATCTTTTCCATACTGTAAAGCTTTAGAATATACTGTTATTAAAACAAGGTAAAGAGAATGTTTAGTACGCACACGCCAGTGTAGAGGCGGAGATCTGTGTGTACACGTCTGTACATGTTTGTTTTCCCCCAGATGGTCTGGAGTGCATGTGCAAAGGCAGCACAAGGGCTATCAGGGTAGGAGGCAGGAACCCAGCAGATGGGGGACAGGAATAGGAGGAAGATGTATTCTTGTTCACCTTTTTATATCATTTTTTAAGCTGGTAAAATGGATTTAGTTGCTATGGAAACATCTGAAAAGTTAGAACGAAGGCAAGGGCGGCTCAAGTCAGAGGCTGAGGAGTCCTGTGCTCTAGCAGTGAGCCTTACAGATCCCTAGGGTTCTGGGCCTGCGGGAAGGGGCTGGTGAACAGAGGCCCCAGCACTCCCTGCTCTGCTGGAATGAGCAACTCCAGACAGCCCGCAGCCCTGAGTCAGCGCTGGCCCTGCCTCTGCATGCACAGAAATGACTTTCCAAAGGTGAGTTCGTGTCGTACGTGCTCCTGGCCTAAGCTGACCCATCTGCAGCAAAACACAGCCTTCTCCAGCTGCCGTGAGAACCATCCAATTATCTGTGGCCAAAACCAAGGCTGTGTTCCAGTCACAGCCACATAGACGCCCTGGGAGATTTGCCTGGTCAGCTCAGCAAGGGAAGGAGGAAGAAGAGAGGGCCCATCATTTTCCAGTTAAACAGTTGAACACAGTGTGGCTCTGTGAGGGGAGTCAGGGCTTGGCGTTAGAGGTGGGAATGTCCAGAGCTCAGCCAGGGCTGTGATCCCACTGTCACCTTCAAGGGCACACCCCCAGGCACTGGAAGCCCTCCCACTGTAACACATCCTGTAGTTTCTACCACATCTGAGAGTTTCCATCCCCTTCCAGCCGTGCCAAGGCTTCCAGACCTCATGGACCTGTGGGAACCCTCAGACCCAGGCTGGGGCAGCACGTTGACTCGCCAAGGCATAATACTGCTGAGACTCCTGAATAGACAGCCTGAGCTCACAACCAGTTCTCTGGAAGGCTGCTCTTAAGGGCCCATGAACTCCCTTACTGAGGTGAAGCTGAAGTCTAGTAGTGATAGAAACTCCAAGATAACTGTAGCTTATGCAGCATAAAAACACTTATTCCGGCTTATAGGAAGGTCATCTAGTGGTCCATGTGATGTGTCAAGCACCAGCCATGGCCTCCCATTCCTGCCAGAATAAGGAAGAGGCAGATTCATTTGTACGTGTGTGTGAAGTCTATTTCCTAGAAAGTCGGTTTCACTCCTACCACAATTAGATCTCATTAGTCAAAACTTAATCATAAGCACTTAGTCACTTAGGAAGGGGAACAAGAAACCTGCAGTCTGGCTGGTTGAGTTAAAGTAGGATGCCCTTTATTGGAAGATAAAGAGGAGAACCAACGGACAGGAGTCATTCTTCCTTAAGTAATACAGGACTACAGGGTTTGAGCTGGTGATTCATTTGTTCGTTGTTCATTCAGTTATTCATTAGTTAAGGGGTTCCAGTGAACTGAGACAGACAGCGCCCCCCCCTCCCCACCCCGGTGCCAGCTCCCAGGCCAGGCGGGTGTTCTCCTTTGTGACCTCAGTGAGCCATATCGGAAAGCATGAGGAAGTGGGTATGGGGGGCACGAGGGGGACTTGTTCAGGATGACAGGGTCACAGAAACGCTTATCCTGGGGTTGGAGAAGTTTGCCTGGAGTTGAGGTACCAGGAGTGTGAGTGGAAGTGACCTTTAGGGACCCGGGTGTCCCACATCCTCTGGATGGCCCAAAGTCTTGGGTTTCTCATTGCAGAGCAGCAGGATTTTGTGATTGGCAGGAACGACAGCTGGAACACTCTCTGATTAGATTCTCTGAGCTTGGAGAAGGGTAGGATGATGGAAACCTGACATCTGTTTCCTGCTCTTAAGAACTGCAACCAAGATTTTGCAAGGAGTCCCTTAAGTTAGGGACCTTACTGAGGAAACGCTCTGGTGATACCTGCTGGGAATGAGATATTTCTTTCAATGCCTGGCTGTCACTCTGCTAAGGATAGGGATACATCCCTGGCAAGGAGAGGAAAATTCACATGGGACTTTGGACCAGCCAGAGGATGCCGGGTACCTAGGATTCCCAAAGGTTGGTACCACTCACGCTCCTGGTACACCAACTCCAGACAACCTTCTCCTATCCCAGGATGAGGGTTTCTGTGACCCTATCATCCCGTGTGAGACTCTCTGCTCCCACTTGCCTCATGCTTAAAATTGGGATCACCACAACATAGCCCTCTTGAGTACATTCTGAGTCTTCAGGTGTGGACAGTGCCGGGAGGGGCAGGGCACCGAAAGTGTAAGCTTCAATTAGTGTAAGTTGTAATTACAACGATAGGTCCTTTCTGTCCTCTGAACCTCCTCAGCTGGTCTGCCTGTCCTGACCCTCCCTCTAGCAGTCAGAGGGACGGGACACCCTGCATATGGTAAGGAATGCCGACGAGAGCATATGCTGCTTCCCAGGAGGGTCGGTGGAGCAGGGCTGAAGTGTCCATGGCACAGTGAAATCCAGTAGTAAAGATTTAAAGACAGAAGAGAAACCACTTGTCCTGGGTACGTGAGTGCCCCAGGGTGAGAATGGAAGACTTCCTTTGATGGAGGGGAGAGAGGCGGCCACGCTCACCCAAGTTGCTCCACCCAGAAGGCAATTTGGTCTAGAGACCCGCCCTAGGCCAGAGGCTGCAAGCGTCTCCGCGCAGGCTGCGTGAGGAACAGGGCCGACGAGGGGTACGTGACCCAGCGCTCAGGCAAGCCCATGCACGGTGACGGAGCCCGTGAGACACCTCATTTACTAGGCTGCCCAGGAGAACCGAGCCTTGCTCCAGCCCTGCGCGACTCCAGCTGCACAAGTGCCGGAATGCAGGAAGACTCCGGGCCTCTCTCCAGGGCTGCGATGCCCATAGGGTCTGAGAGAGCCTGTTCCACCCTCCGGGATATGCCTGCTCTAGAGCTGGATGAGCTTAGGGCCTTGTCAGGGGAGCCTCCCTCCAGATTCAGACCTGCCTCCCAGTCCCCACCCCACCCACACCCACACCCGCACCCCACGTGAGGTCCAGGCCTGCCCCTCCTCCCACTCTGCCTCTGCTTCTCTAAGGATTTTCGCTTCACATATTTGCAAGTAGGTTCTCAGTTGCATGGATAAAAGACCCGAGTAGAATATTGCACTGTCTTCATGGCACAACGCAGAAAGGGGCTGAGCGACAAAAATAGGTGTCGTCCAGAGCTTGCTTCTCATCGCCACCAGGGAGCTCCTGGCGCAGAGACGCCCGCTCATTCCAAGCGCCCCGCGTCTGTTTTTCTCATTCCTTTATTGCCTGTGGAGTTTCTATAAACCTCCCTCCGCCTCCCCAGTTTCCTCTGCTTTCTTCCCACCTGTAACACCAAAACTGGTTCTGTGAACCTAAGAAAACCACCATGGAATGTGATTGTGCCCAGACTTGGGGATTACAGTGAGCTAAGGTTCCCTGGAGGAGACGAGGTTTAACCCAGGATGCTGGAGACCACAGCCAGCCACCCAGGCCAGCTGCTGGCAGCCACCAGCCCTTGCTAAGCCTCTGCTGTGCATGCTGGGGGCCCACTGGCCACCGCGGGAGTTTTCCCAGAGAGCTGGCGCTTAAGAGCAGAGCAGACTGAGAGCAGAAAACAGGGCTTCAGTCAGAAATAATTGTTCCAGAGAGCCTTGGAGTACTGGGCACAGGTGTCAGCTGGGGGTGTCTCTCATGACAGCATGCTGGAACGAGGGACAGAGAGGTGTCTCAGCCCCAGTGCTCACAAGCCTTCTGTGTGTGCACCAGGCAGAAGTGATTTGCACACTCTTCCCGCTTGCTTTCATCTGCCCCCAGATATTCGCAGGCTCCTGCCACCTGGCTTGGAGGTTGTCGTTCTCTGCCTGAGAATGGAGTTTAGCCTTCTCTAGTTGTCCAGAGAAGCAGAAAAAGCTTTTTCCCAATGCTTCCTAGGAAATTGTCCTGTATTGATTAGCTTGGGTACAACTTTCCAGGCTGATGAACTAATAGACAAACAGAGCTTTTCTGTAGATGAAAGTACATGCTGGCCAGCCACATGGGTTACTAAGCATGTGAGAAACAAGGCTACTGTTTCGTTAAGTACCGCTTCATCTATCATAAGCCTGGCCTTCTGAGGCTCCGACTGTCCTACGAGACAGCAGCTGCTCCTCCTTGGAACTTCGGTTACTCCATTTCCTATCCATTTGCTACACAGTGGCCCATGAAGTGGTGCCCAGCTCCCTTAGGGATGGGGCTGTCCCACAGGTGCTGAGGGTGAGGACCTCAGACCCTGAGGTCAGGCATGCAGAAAGCACCTGCCATGCTTCGTGAATGGTTCTCCTCCACTGGAACTCAGGACGCACCACAACTCCTCCATATGGTGCTGCGAGGAAGGGCACAGGGAAAGGTCTTTTGGTCACGGGGTCAAAGCCCACAGACATGATTATTGTCATTTGGTAGAAATAAATGAATCTCACTCCTGCAGGGCTGGGCGAGCTACTGGGCTGGCACAAAGCAAGGCCGTCCCTCCTGCTCGTGCTCTTCCTTTCTTCTAAACATACCTGCTATCCTCAGGTTTTTAACTGTAAGTTGAAGCAGCAGGATGCTCTCACCAGCTGCAGCCTACTGACCTTGGGCTCGCAGTCTCCAGAACCATAGGCCAAAATAATTGTCTTTGCTTAGAAATGACCCAGTCTCGAGTGTTCACAGTGACAGAAAATGGGCCAAGATAAGCTCATTTCTTTTATCCCCTCTATGTCAGAGATGCGCAGCCCCTATTTTGTTGGCTCAGTGAGAAATTCATTCTCAGCCATGCATGGGAGCCCCTCCCCTTGAGCAATGTATGCATCCAGGTTTTGTTCTGGTGCAGCCAAACATGGAGTGATCCTGCGTCCCTGGGTAGGGTTCTGCTGCCATGTCACCAGGGCAAGTGGTGAGGACACGGCAGCCCTCCAGCTCCCCAAGACACCCCAGACACTGCCCCACCCTTGCCCCTGCATGGGGCTCTTCCCTTTGCATCTTCAGATTTTCCTCCTTCCTTACTGGCATTCTTGGCATAAATCTTTCAGCAAGTGTTTATTTTTACCAAAACAGCAGCCAGCAAGGGCCGGGGCTTGCTTTGGGCTCCACAGCTGTGCTCTCTGGGTGAGGCTCCTTTTTCAGGGACCCACTAAGATAGCTAGAGCCCCACTGCTGCAAGTATTAGCCTTCCTCTGAATGACTGCTCATCCCCACGTGGATAATGAGGCCAAGGGAGACAGGAAGAGAGATGTGCAGCAGAAGGACAGAGTCCTGCCAGGGTCTGTGGCTGTCTGCTCTCTGTGGGCCTCAGTGCCAACAGGAACAGCGACATGGTGTCCCAAGAGCACGTTACACAGTTATCTCCTAATGTGTCCACCTCAAAGATGAGAAAACTGAGGTCTCAGAAGGTTATGCACTGGAGCCAAGGTCTTCTAGGACTCAACTCAGGTTTCTCTGTCTAGAACCATCAGGCCCTGTCACCAGCGTGGGAAGAGTTGATGTCATTAAGCAGGAAAGATTAAGAGAAGCAGCAGTTCGTTTTCAAAGTGGGGAAGCCAGAGGTGAGAATGCCAGCCTTCAGCCAGAGGATGAGTCGGGAGAAGGCTTGGGCTCTGACTCATTGAGGTGAGTCCAGAAATCCAGAGCCCAGGCCAGCTTGATTCCTAGCATCAGCCTATCACTGGACACGCACACCTCTTGGCTTCTATCAATAATCAGCCAGAGCAAGCCTCCCAAGACACACTGAGTGATTCAGCCATGGTCACAGCTTTGGAGAGGCCAGGCCAGGTGACCCACTGGGCAGGGAAGACAGGAGGTCACTCGCTCCCTTCCAGGAGGCATATGTGAGCCAACAGGATTCTGTGTCCTATAACCTGAGAGGGCCCTGGGAGGGCTAAGTGCACTTTCTGTGGATGACACAGTGCTGACTCCAGGCACTTCCTGCTCATATTGCCTAAGAGAATTGCTCTGAAAGCCTTATGGCGCACAGTAGAAATTACCACAGTTCTGGAGAAAGAATGTGGCTTTGGGGTGGGGATCACCCAGATGTAGTGGACAGGAAAATCTCGGAAGAGTGTGGCAGGGCAAGTCTCAGTTCTACTCACTCATTGGGATATTTTAGAAACTGATGAAATTTTTTTCTGCTTTTTTTTTTTTTTTCTGTTCATAAAGTGGAGATGATGGGGCTGGGGAGATAGCTCAGTGGTCTAAGTACCTGCCCGGCAAGCGCAAGGATCTGAATTTGATCCCCAGTCCCACATGCCATGCTAGCCCCAGAACCTGTAATTCCAGTGCTAAGGAGACTGAAACAGGAGGATCACTAGGAGTCCAAAGTATACTGGGACCCCATGTCAATAAATAAACAAATAAATAATAAAAAAAATAAAGTGGTGTGATAAAAATAGCACCTATCTCTTGGAGATGGGTAAAGATTGTAAGTGCTCGCAAACAGCCTCTCACAGTCCCTGGCACTCTATGCCACCCAAGCTTTAGCTGTCCTCCTTAGCTAAGAATGCTCTGCCCAGCACTGCCCCTGTCACCATTCAGCACTGCACCTGCACAGTGGCGAGTGACACTCCTCTGCATTGTGCTACCCCCTCTAACAGAGAAGGCTTCAAGGATGGGTGGTGGCCAAGCTAAGAGGAGAGGCAGCAACGGTCACCACAGGAGGTCAGGGCGGGAGGGATGGGCAAAGGAGACTGGGCACTGACCCATCTTGGGGAACTTCACTGAAGTGGGCCTTGGACCCATGGGAAAGGTTGTCCAAGGAGAAATGACCCCCTATCCTGTGTGTGTGTGTGTGTGTGTGTGTGTGTGTAAGAGAGAGAGAGAGAGAGAGAGAGAGAGAGAGAGAGAGAGAGAGGGAGAGAGAGAAATAGCAATGGCACCACCACTTGAAAAGAGCATGCTGCTCCAGAACATTTCTGGAATAAGATTCTTTCTCCAGACGCCATTCAGTAGTGGTGGTCACTCCACATGACCATCCAGAGGTGTTGGGGGTGCTGCTTCTCTCCAGAAGAGGCAGTTTCTTGGAAATCAGCTGGGCTTGTCAGCCTTCGAGAAATCACCTCACCTCCCTGATGTGTCCTTATCCTGGGGATTAAAATAGTTGCTTCATAATTTTTGTGAATAAATAAATAAAGTACACAAAAAGTGGCTTGCGCTGTGCTTGGCACATAGTAGCAGTCAACTCTTAGTTTTTAAAAGGGAAGTTCATAATTCTCTTCCACTTTCATTATTCTGTCCTTTGCTAAGCCCCTGTCAGTAGAGCAATGGGAGGCTTAGAGGAAGGAATGAGTTAGTTTAGATCTCATGGCTCCTGGGTAGGGAAATCAAGGGACGGCACCAGACATGGGGTGGGAGCAGAAGGTATTGGGGTGAGAATTTTATTTCTTGTAGTGAGGACCTGCTCCTGAGATGGTTTGATAAGAGGAGCTCTCAGCTGTAGCCCTTGGAGGCCAAGTTTAAATATGTGAATGCAATGACGTGTTTTAGCTTCACCAGCACAATCATGCAGCTGTTCCAGGACGACGCTGAGAGTCTGGCTCTCATCTGTCAGGTGGGCAGAAACGCAGAGGCTGCAGGAGCCCTGCACAGCTGTGCATCCAGCCTGTCTGCTGCACTTTGGAAGGCAGCTTCCAGCACTGTCCCCAAAGCCTGGGAAGCATGCATGCCTTTGACCCAACGATTTTGCTTCAGTGAACTTCCCCACGAAAGTTCTAGAAAAACCATACACAGTGGCTGTGCGATAGGACAGTCACACCCTTGCAGAATAGGAACTACCAGTATTATCAAACAATTTGAAATGCACTAAATAAACACGTCCACCTGTGTGGTGGAGTAAATACTGTGTGTGCTTAGAAGAGACTCGTGAGTGATCATGGAGAGTTTCAATGTAGAGTTCTATTGCCGTGTTCTTGGATGTTCAGCTTATAATTATGCCATTATACTGAGCATCGAAGTGTTATTCATTTTAATTTTATGTATATTTTGTAATAAGAAAATGTAGCTAGATGTTCCTATAAGTTCAAAGACATCCATGGAAGAAAAGCATGCTATAGATAAGTCAATATAGAAGGCTATCATCAAGAGATATATATTAATTAAATGTTATCTTAAATTCTCAATATATACACATACATGCACACTCGCAGAAGAGTGTCTGGAAGGGCAAGCACAAGAATATTAATACAGATAATTTCTGTGTATGTTTTGTTTTACTTTATTTTTCAGAGATATATAGGTATCCATACGTCTACTGAGAGAATTCAATGCTTATTTGAATTTTCTAGTACAGTAGTTCTACATGAAGCATTTTTATGACACACTATTATGATGAATTTTTATGGCCTTTCCTGGTTTACAGTGTACTAAGAATCAGATCACTCCTGGTTTGTGCTCTGTGCTCACATGGGGGTGGCAGTAGTCCCTGTCTACTGACCGGCAATGGAGTGCGGCCTCAGGCAGATGGGGGAGGGGAGTGGAAAACTCACTCAGAGCCGCCTGCTCCTTGGATATTGCTCTGCTTCCCCCGCAGCCTCGTGGACCTCCTCAGTCCGATTCCTCTCTTCTGGCACGCTCTGGCTCTCTTCCTCCTCCCTGGACACAGCCGATTGTCACATGTCCTCCTGAGGTCCTGGAGATTGATCCTATTACTCAGTTCCTGCCCAGCAAGGCCCACAGGTGCCCTGTTGGCACCTTCCCGGGTCTGGGCATGACCTGGATTCTTCTGTGGCTTGGTTTCTGCCCCTGTGCACCCTCTGCACAGTCCTGGGGGCAGCACTTCTAGGGCAGCAGGCCGGTTCCACATCTGCCTCATGCAGGGAAGCGCTGAGCCTGCCTGCTTCAGAGTGAGGTGAGGGAGGACCGGTTCTCCTCCACATCTCCACCTCTTGCCTAGGAACAGGGGGATTACGCTTAGGTTTGTGTTGAAATGTAAAAATCATACGAACCGCTGTGGCCCCAGCTACTGCCCCTGGGCTCACACATTTGTTGTCTAAGTCCTTGAGCTGGCAGGGTGAGCACTCTGCCCCACGTGGCCTAGGCTTCTTCTCCTTTGCCTTTGATGCTTCTGGGAGCCAAAGGTCAGCCCCAGGTCCTGTCTACAAAGAAGGAGCAGAGCTTTGTGCAGAACCATAGAGGTCACAAGTTGCAGGCTAGGAAGCACCTAGCAAGGGGTGAAGCTAAGAGTCATTTAGAGTCAGCTTAGAAAGCATGGCAGACCAGAAAAGAAGGTGCCTTAGACTTGTAACTCCAATAACACTGGGCAGAGCAACTTACTAACCCAGAAAGAATTTACACCAGGTCCAGCAAAGGACCTGAGAGTACTGGAGCACAAGGCCTGCAAAGTGGGGCACAAGCCTCCTGCAGTCAGGCCGGGAGTAAGTTTTATGGTGGCTATAAACCCTTTCTGTATTTCTTGGGCTGTGTCCCAGTGGTGGTGGGTGGGGAGCATTCAGCCAGGACCAGGTAGGAAATCCAGTCCAGAAGGTCGCACTGCTCTGCCACCTAAGATGACCATTTGCTCTCTGAAAGCCAGCAAGCACCTTCCTGGCTACTGAGCCAGGGGCAAAGTAGGGGGCTAAAGCTTGGGAAACGTCAAAGAGCCAAAGAGCCATCCTATTTTCTCAATCTGGATCAGCAAAAGTAATTTTAAAATAACTGTCTAAACATTCTGCCCTTAGGGTCAGCCAAATAGCTCAGAGGATTAAAGGGCCTGAAAGCAGGCACAGGGGCCATGGGGTTCAATCCCTGGACTTGCCATGCTGGCCCTGCCCCCGGGACATGCTGAGATGGCAATTGAGACTGGGCGTGGTGGCACACGCCTGTAATCCTAGCACTTGGGAGGCTGTACACAGGTGGATTGATAGGAGACTGATCTAGTAGTGAGACCCTGAGCACCCTGTACACCTTTCCCTAAAATACAAAAAAAAAAGAAAGAAAGAAAGAAAAAATAAACATCCCTTCTCTTTCTCCCATACTCCCTCTTCTTCTCTTCCTCCCTCCTTCCTTCCTTCCTTCCTTCTCTCCTCCATTTTTCTCCTCTTTTTCCTCTTTCCTTACACATAACCACCATCAATGGATGCCCACCTTGTAGATATGATACATTTCCAAGGTGCCAGAGCCATTGTCCCTTGAGAAGGAGTCCACCCTGCCCAGCACAGAGGGGTGAGGTGCCATCCTGAGCCTGTGTGCCAGGTAGGCAGGTTTGGCTGGAAGGTACAGCTTTTGGTGGAAGTGGTGGAAGCAGATGGCCAGGCGAGTGGGGGCTGGGCCAGCAACACAAGTGGCTGCCGGTCAGAGCCAGGTTCCCCAGAGCTCACACAGCCTCTCAAAAAAGCAGCAGGGAGAAAGAGGGAAACTTGTTAGGGGCCACCTGACTTTCACAGAGATAAGTATCTGACTATTCAACTAAAAATTATTAGACAGTCTTATGATTTAATCTAGAAAGAATATGCCTAAGAAAAAAGCCAAGGCCTCGTAAAATTGACTGAGAACTGGAGCAACAGAGGCCTGATAATAGAAGGTTTTAGTTCCAGCCATGCCTGAAGCCAATCCTCCTCTGAACTGCACCACCACACAAGCCAATAAATGCCACCCTCTCTTTATTGCCTGAGATATTTGAACTTATATTTATACCATGTATATGTTGAAGAGTTCTGACTAAAGGAGAACAGACCATGCTGGACAGGGTAGAAGCTGGTAAGGTCATACTCACCTATGCTTATCCAATTTGGTCTCTGCATCAAATATACTTTTTTAAAAATATTCATTCATTCATTCATTCATTTGGTACAGGGTCTTGCTCTGTAGCTTGGACTCATAGCTACTCTTCTGTCTTAGCCTCCTCAGCACTAGGATTACAGATGTGTACCACCACACCTGGTTGTAAGGCTGGCCTGGCGCACCTAGAGTTCCTGGGCCAACATGACATGTAGTGCCGGAGATCAAATTCTGGTCCTTGCACTTTCCAGGCAGGTGCTTAGACTGCTGAGTGATTGCCCCAGCACCATTAAATATCCTTTTTATCCAGAGAACTTTGCCTGGCCCTGCAGAGCAGGTAGATTCTTGGTCATTCAGTCGCCTAAGATCATGTAGCCTTACTTTAAAATACTTCTAACTAATGACTAATTAGTTCTAACTAATAACTAATTATAGTCATTTCATTTTTTACTTTTTGTGACTTTCACGAGCATAAGAAACACACCTTTTTGTCTGTCTTAGTATTGCTAGCAACCTATACAGTGTGTGGTAGGCTACAAGATCTCAGAAAGGTGCCTCCATTATTTTTTTGAAAGACCGCAGTAATTTACTAGAATAGCAGGCATTGCCTACCGTCTCCTGAGGACCGTGAGTCACGAGGGCTGGGCTGTGTCCAGTTAATCTTAGTGACATAAACTGGGGGTGAATCTCAGTGGTAGAGCACTTGCCTACTTTAAACAAGGCCCCAGGTCAACCCCCAAAACTGCAAGACAAAAATCTTAAGCACACATAGCAACAGGGTTATTTCTCCTCCGCCTTAGTTTTTTCAGCTGCTGTAAGGAAACAACATGACCCAAGCAGCTTATAAGCAACAGAAATGTATCATTCATACTCTGGGAGGCTAGAGCCCAAGATCAAGGTCCCAGGAGGTGTGGCATCTGGCAAGGGGCCAGGTGCCATGTGGTAAGGGGCCAGGTGGCTCTCGGGGTTTTCTTTTATCACAGGTGTTTGCAAGGCTGTCTCCTCCCTCTCCCTCCAGGTCCCAGGGAAGGAATGTTTACCTTCAGATACAGGGCTGGCCCTCTGTCAGGATCAAGGAGGTGTGGTGGGCTGAGGCTGGCTCTGAAAGTTCCCTCTGAAAGGGGCACAGGCCATCTCCACGCACCAGTCATTGGCAGTACCAGTCAGGCCACATCCTAATAGCTAGGGGCAGGAAGCAGGAGGCCTAAACTGGTCAGAATGACCCTTGGTGCTTCCCGCAGCCTGTGGAGGGGCCTCCCTTGGGGAGGAGAAGGACCCGGTGTGGTGAAAGGTCAGCTATTTTCAAGGCAAGCAAGCCCTGCACAACCCGCCAGCAGGAGGATAAAGCGGGTGGAGGGGAAAAGCTGGGTCCCTGGATGATGTCGCCCAGGGCCACATCAGGGGGTTGGCAGCGACTTCAGCTGGCCACAGGAACCACAAAAGGGTTAATGAGGCAGAACACAGGATTTAAGTTCCTCAGGGTGGCAGTAGCATGGCATGCAGTGAATTGCAGGGGCAGAACACAGAGTGGGGACAGTGCTAAGGGGCCCAGCAAGGGCCGCTATGGGATTCAGGACAGCAGCAGCAGCAGGCTGCCCTGACAGGCCACACAGGAGGTCTCCTTGCAAAGATGCTGCTACTATGTGCTAAATGGTAAGCCTTGGACTGGGTTGGCTGTATGTCCAACCAGAACTGCAAAATATTGCTGAATTTGGCAATAGCTTTTTTGTTGTTGTTGTTTGTTTGTTTTTACAGATCTAATGAGTGAGTCAAGACAAAGTCACACTGGATTAGGGAGGACCCTTGTCCAGTACAAGAGACAGCATTTCAGCTAGGTTCCTCTCACCAGAAGACTGGGCACACAATCATTAGGACTCAGGATGACAAAGGCAGAGCCTGGAGTGCTGCATCCACAAGCCAAGGGACACCAAGAACTGTCAGCTGGCACCAGAACCGGGAAGAGGCAGGCTGGGGGCTATGCCTGGGTTGGAGTCCTGCAGTCTTCTGGACTCCAGAGCTACAAGAGAGTCAAGTCTGCGGTTTTCAGACACCCAGGATGCAAGACTTTGTCACTGATGTCCTAGGACAGGCATGGAAATCAGGAGGGTGGAGGAGCTGATTGCCTTTGGACCAAACATGGTCTCCTCTTCATTTGTGTTCAGAGGGTTTTTCTACACGTGGCCTGGAACCTCACTTCCTGCTTCATTTAAAAGCGGTCTCCTCTTTGCTTCTTTTCCACTGTTGATCTTGTCCCAGATGACTGGGATCATCTGCCTGGGTCTGAATCTCTAGAGGGAGAGCTACCCAGAGGCCTGAAAGTAGACTTATTAATAGAGCAAGCAGGAGGGCTGCACCCCTCTCAGGAGTCCAAGCAAGAAGAACGGATGGGGTAGAACTGAGAGAGAAACACTCCTGCAGGCCCACAACTCTATCAAGCCCGACTGAAAGCTATGAGAGTGGTACTGCGCAAGACACCGGGAGACACCGAGTGGAGCACTGCTGCTGCCTGTGGCCAACTTGCGGGGGCTGTGGGGACGGGGATGGGGGTGGTGCCTTTCTCACCATGATCCCATAAATAAAACTATTATTACATGTGCCTTACAGATAAGGAGGCCCAGGTGAGAAATCGAACAGCTCACCCAGGAATAAACAGCTCTACAGGTGGCAGAAGTAAAATACACAGCAGTCTCAGCGAGATGACAGCAATGGCTTTCGGGGACAGGGCTTGGGGGAACAGGGGATGAAGGTTGCTGGTTTCCTGACAAATGTCACAGAATTATTCAGCCAGGTCGGAGAGGAAATGGCTCAATTACACACCACAAAGGAAAGGAAGAAGGCTGAGCAAGACGGGCTAAGTACCCACATGCCTATTCTGAGAAGCTTGGAGGAGAGGGGGGCAGGAAGAGTGGGCCTTGGTAACTGGTAGGAACTTGGGGCCCACACAAGCTGGGCTAGGATGAGTCGCTCATTGCAATGAAGGTTTTTTGCTTACTGGAAAGATCTAAATGCGATACTGAGATGGGTGCTAGAGGACAGAGGGACCCTGAGCAGCTGGGCTTGGAATGGCTCCTCATTTCATCAAGAAGAAAAAGAAGACTGTATCCATCGGGTAACACATCTTAGTCAAAGTACCTGATGATTTCTTGAACTGATGTCCTTCATGTACAAAGAACTGTGGTAACTTACCCAAGTCACTGTAGCTTGTAAGCGGTGACACCCAGTTTGGGGGCCACAGACCTATAGGTTCTTCCCCATGGATTCAAGATCCCCATTCCCCAGTCTCTCTCAACACCCTAGTACCCACAGATTCCAAGAAAGAGGGTTGAGAGCAGATTCTTCCTATAAGCAATTTAAAATCTAAGGTGTTACCAAACGGAAATTTCTAGTGGACATTAGTCTAGAAAATCTAATCTTTGTTCCTCGGACACCTTTGCAGCACATGTGCATTTGCTGAGCAAATCTAATTCTGCTGACCAGCGAAAGAGAAATCATTTCATTGTGGCTCTGCCCACTTTCAGCTCCAGGAGCTTCTGCTGCCTCAGCTGGCAGGGCCAGGACAAGGACGCAGAGGCAGTGTCATGAGCAGCCTTCATCTAGTCTAGGGGGCGCCGCATCCAGCAGGGGTACTAAGTTGGTCTTTTTCCTGTGCCTTCCTTAGGCAGACATAATATAACTGCTTCATCCACGGCTCTGCGGAAGGCAAAGTTGTAGGAGAGACAGGAACCCTGCTGTGTGCCCTCCTGACAAGGCAAATGTGGGCTCCAATGACGCTATCTGCAGAATTCTTCCAAGTTCATTAGGACTCTGGTTTTATTTATTTATGGTGGTACCAGGGATTGAACTCAGGACCTTGTGCTTGCCAGGCAAGCACTTACTCCACTGAGCTATCTCCCTGGCCCCAGACTCTGGTTTTAGATGCTGCTTACTGCTCCAATCTTTCTCTCCTCTCTAAGCTCTGCTCTCTGCATTCTCCCTGCCCTGGCTCCTGACCTATCCAAGGTTGAAGGTCATCTAGAAGGTTGACCTTTCTAAGTAAACCCAGCCTGTAACAGGCGATCTGCTCAGCACCTGCAGCTCCAGGGCTGGTCTGTGTGCCCTGCTCCAGGGAAGACCTCCTCAAAGGTGCAGGAGTCAACTTCCCCCAGCAGCGAGACTTTCTCCAGCCCACACTGCCAGAAGCTGTCTTTGTAGAAGTGGGCACCTTCCTCCATGCTTTCCAACGGAACGCTCTGTACATTTGACATGTAGCAAACTGCAGGTGCTCAATGTTTGCTGAAGGTCAAAAGGGAGATTAGAGAAGGGAGAATGTGTATGAGAGGTGTACCAGGTTACTAGATCTGAGAGGACTTCTCATGTCTATGTCTTTAAGGTGGAAAATGCTGCCCGTACATCGTGGATGCTTAAGACAGCTGTGTCATCAGTCAGCTAATCCTTGTTGCAGGAATGGTGAGGCTGACTCATATGACGCTACTCTGCTCTGCTCCTGGAGGAAAGGACTTGGCCTTTTCAGTCCTTTCCCAGTTGCTGAGCATGGACTCAGCAGTTGGTCAACAGATATCCACGGAATAACAGAAGGGTTGGGCCTTAAGCAGGCAAAGAAGAGGCAGAGAAAAACGCTGGATCCTTCCCTTGAAGATACCGTGAGCTGATGTAGGTAAGAAGGTAAGACCAGGAGGGCATCTAAGCTAGCCCTGGGTTCAGTAGTAAATTGAAGACTAGGAAGGCGACTTTGGGACAATGGCTGTGGCAGGCTGTAAGTCCGTCAGATGATTTTTTCTGGTACAGTGCTGGTGATCCATGTGGCTCCACAACAGCTCCAACCCGGGACGCCGTTTCCAAACCTTGATGTCCAGTCTGCACTGACTGAGAGCTGGTCTGGGGTGGGGCCCTCGCGTATGCTTTGCCTGTGCTTCCAGGAGTTTCTCCGTGCAGTCGGCCTCTAGCCCTGCTGCTTTCTCTGGTGCTGTGAAAACTCTTACCCGTGGAGGCGGGTGGCAACTCCACTAGACACCGCACCAGCAGGAGAGGGCCAAGTTGATGAGCCGGCTCCCTCCAAGTTCTCGAAACCAGGGAGGCAGGCTGGTCACACAGAAGAGCCAGCGCTTTACACTGTCCACGCACCAGAGCCAGGAAGACCCGGAGAAGGGCGGTGCAGGAGGGCAAGGCAGGCAAGCATTTCCGCGGAGGAAACCTGTGGCTTGTGGAAGGGCCTGGAGTGAGACGCTAAGGAAACTGGCCTCAGAAGGTAGCTGAACCCGGCTGAGAAGCTCAGATACCAAGGCCAGAAAGAAGTGGCGGAGGCCCCCAGAGGGGTGTGTGTGGGCCTGGAGCAGAAAAGAAGACACTCCCAGGCGGAGGTGCGGGACACGGCGCCGCCCGGAGACCCAGGGGACTCCACAAGCGCCGCGAGCGCGCGCGTGCACACGCGCACGTGCACACGCCACGCTGCGCCGGGTGGCCTCTGTCTCCCGGCCGCAGAAAGGGGCAGCATCGCTGAACCCAGCCCAGCCGAGAGGCGCCTCCCCGCCGCGCCCCTGCTCAGGCTTGCGCAACAGGCGGTGGCTGGGGCGGGCAGGCGCGTGGGGGAGGAGGGAGTAGGGAAGGGGTGTGTCCCCGCTGCGCGCCGGGCGCGGGGGTCGGGGAGGGGCGAGGCTGGAGGCGGGGCCGCGGCGCCTATAAAGTAGCCCTCTGCGGGGCGGTAAACAAACGTCCTCGGCTGCCAGCTCCGGTTCGGCGCACGCCCATCTCTCCTGTTCTGCTGGGCTCCTGCGGGCGGGCTCTGCCGGCCTCTCCCGCCATAGGCTTCTTGCCGTTCTCCCAGTGCTTTAGGTAGGCTCGCGGCGCCAGAGCAGCAGAAAGGGTCGCCTTCGGGGGGCTGCGCCAGCGCCGTCCCACCGTTCGGCTCCACGGGTTCCGGGAGTGAGCGCCCCTTAACTGCCAGTGGGCGGTTGAGCGCGGGGAGGGAACTTGGGGCGCCGGCACCGGTGGAGTTGGGGTCTCCATGGCAGGTTTCCCTTTGCTTTCTCACTGGCTGGGAAGCGGGGTTCTGAGGATGGGGAGGACGCTGAGCCTGTCTAGGAACACACGGATGGCGCTTCCTGGCGCGCCCCTTGAAGAGTCACAGGTGGCGTGTCTGACTTGTGGGCGAGCAGGGCTGATGGGTGTATGTGTCTGGGGTGTGAGTGTGTGTGAGAGCGCCGGGGGAGGGAGCACTGCTCCGCCTGTGGAGATAGGGGTGGGTAGGAGACCGAGACGCTGGCGAGGATGGAGTGGGCTGGATGTGCTTGGTTTCCAGACTGGGCTGGGGCGGGTGCCCATATAGGCTAGGAATTGGGCGGTGTGCGTGCGTGTGTGTGCGCGCGCGCGCGTGTGTGTGTGTGTGTGTGTGTGCGCGCGCGCACGCGCGCGTGCTGGGGGAGGACCCGGGGTGTGTCACCGGTGGCATGCGCAGGAGTGTCGCGGCCCCACGAACGGGGTGCGTCCCGAGGTGCCCTGAAACTGGCACTGTGGCGACAAAGGCACGGGAGAGGTGGCCCTGGGAAGAGGCATCTGGTGGGTCTCGCTCTGGCTGGCGCTAGGGGTGGCGTCATTTTCGCCCGCCTCCGCCCATCCACTCTCCTTTGCTTGCTTTCATTCTCTCCTCTCCCAGACCAGCCTGGTTTGCCTCCAGCAGGCAAACAGCTGGAAAGGCTAAACCGTCCCGGGGGACCCACTGATTCAGCCTGGAGAGGAGATTCCGGCAGGGGCAGGGTGTGTGGAGCTCAGAGACTAGGGAAGCACACTGTCACCGCCTCTGTCAGATTAATAGATGAAGCTGGAGTTTAGCAATGGCTCCCTTACCCCAGCCACCTCCCCTACTCCCCATCTGTCACTGCTGGTTGTCAGCCTGCACTGTGGTCCCAAGCACCACTGTTTTAGCTTGATCTGGGAGGTACCTATCAGAGGCAGTGTAGGGAAGGGGTCCTTTCCTTCCAGAGGCCCTGGGCACTTCAACCAATTTGGTTCATTAATTCCAAGGTCAGCCAGTGACCCCAGGGAGGCCTCCGACAGCCTGGCGGTGCGCTCAGCCCTGCATCTCTTCCTCTGCCCCTGTAAATCTGACGCCTGTGTACCAACCCCATCCTTGCTGTGGTTATGGTTTTAAGACTAAAATGCACCAGCCTCCTCCTGCAGGGACATTCTGGAGTCCATTGAGTTTACACATGTGACTAGAAAGAAGCAGCGTCCCAAGAAGAGAACCCTACACCCCAGTGCTTTCAAGGGTTGGCCCCTTGTTGGGGCAGTGACATGGAACACATTGACACTTGACTGTCACTGGCAGGGGTGGCAGCTGGTGGGGGAGAGGAAAGAATGGGGAGCTCACTGCCCCCGGTTCTTCTGGCCCAGTAGGTAGAGTCCCGAGGAGGTTCAGGTGGCAGTGGATGTAGGTGCTGGCCTTGCCTCTGGACCGTGTGTTAATGTGTCCTTTCCTCATGGGGTGGTTCAGAGCGACAGGACCTCTGAGGTTGCTAACCACTGGGTGGATCACTGGGAACAGAACACACAGCTCACACAGGGCCTGGGCCAACTTCTTTCCACTTCAAGTATGAGAACTAAGACCCCGAGGCATGGAGACACAGCCAGGCCCACTGAGAGCCAGTGCTCTGCAGGCAGGGTCCTTGCCAGGAATTTCCTGGTGGGAGTGGGTGTGATCCTTACTAATCGGCCTTGGAGGGGCAAACATAGACTGGCATCTTGGCCAAGTTTCTGGTGAGGGTAATTTGTGGCAGAAGAGGCAGAGTGTGAGTGTCTTTTTTT
>PVKN010001319.1:0-25551 GCA_004027915.1 Capromys pilorides | reverse complement strand
AAGGATGCCACTGTGCTTGCTGGTGGCCTGACGGAGTGCTTCCCTGGGACCCAGCTGCAGGGGACCCAGCCAAGATGTAATTCAAAGGTCCTGAGGCTCTGTGGGGAGCGGGCACGATGACCCTGCAGCTATGGGCTGGGTGGGGGCAGCACCCAGGGGGAAGGACAGGAGGGGCGCCACCGTGTCTGCAGGGCAGCCACTGTCTGTCTTCGTCCCATTGGCGCCTGCAAGAACCCAGCCTGGGCCACATGGAGGATGAAGAAACAGAGCCAGGAAGTCAGGACTCGCCTAGGGTCCTGTGGCTGAAGCAGGACAGCCAGCCAGATGAGGGTTCTGAGGCATCAGACCTCAAAACCTTTGTGTTTTGGGTGACCACGGGTTGAGCTGCATTGAGAAAGCAGGCCAGGCAGGAATCAGGAGTGCAGGAGTGCCAGGAACTCAGGACCTCAGTTTCCTGTTGTGTAAAATGGAAACAGCAGGCATGGTTTCATCAGGTTCTGCGGGTACCAACTGAGCTAATCCGTGTGGACTGAAAATAGTGCCCAGCAGGTAGGAGCCCCCAAAGGTGCTGGCACCCAAGACACTTTTCAGCCACCTCCTTGGCAGTCAGGATCTGGAGCTCTTCATCCTAAGCCATCCCGGGACTGGGAAGGCACCTGCAAATACTGGATCCACAGTTTCTTTCAGAGGCTTGCTGTGTTCTCCCCAGGTTTGCTGGGGAGAGAAGGAAGGAAGAGGCCATGCATGCTGTGCCTACACCCTTAGGAGATGGTAATTAGTAGATGCTCCTACGTAGGTTCGTCTGCCTAGCATGCCCTATGGTTCAGTGTATCAACTTAACTAACGGAAGCAGAAGCCACTCTTCTTATTCTCAGATTATTAAATGGAGGCCCAGGCAGGAGACTGGCCTGCTCAAAGTGGAGCTAGCAGGTCCAGGCCAAAATGAGGCATCTCCACTCCAGCGGCGGCCTCTCAGGCCACCCAGCACCTTGGGGAATGAGCTGGGCTTTCTTCCTGGTTGAACCTGCTTTCCTAACTTGCTCTTTCTGTCCAGCCCGAGAGCTGGGCTAGGCTGGCCTGTGGTCTTTACTTTGGAACTTGGCCTCCTGTGTGCAGGCAAAGCTTGGTGGAGATGGGTGTGTAAAGGCAGTGGGAACACTGGGTCCCAACAGGAGGGGCAGTACCCAAGTGGCAGGCCCCTGGTGGGTGCTGGTGTAGAACCCAGTGCTCCAAGACTGGTGCAGTGAGGGGAGAAGCCAATCCCTGAGGAGATCGCTGGGGACTCTGTCCTGGCTCTGTGGAGCAGGATCTATTTATAAAATGGGGCTGGAAAACACTCTCTTTTGGCCCAGTCTTTACCTTTCCTATCTCACAGTTATCAAAGACCTATCCATCCGGGTGCTGCCTCTGGGCATTTTTAGCCTAGCTGAGCATTCTTCCCTTGAGGGGTAGACAGTGAGGCTTGTTAGTAGGAGGGGTCTTAGTCAAGGGCCTTGGCTCCTAAGTTACCCTAGAGTCTTTAGCGAAAGTGTGGATTTTAAACTCCATGGAGCTCTGCTTTGAGAGGGGGTGATATGGGGATGCAGGCCCCCCACTTTGTCCTCAAAGCCATCTGTAGTATCCTTAGCTTTGGGCAGGTGAGTGAGATACCTCAGAGGTAGACAGTGGTACACATCTCAACTGGGAACCCCTGCTCTTCTGTCTTTGTCCAGAAGGCCCTCTGGTTTCAGTTCCTGCTAGACGGCTGGGTTAGGTTCCCTCTCTGGTCCCATGTGTTCTGCTTCAGATCACATTGGGCTGTCACTGTCCCTCTGCTTTTCCATGTTGCCTTGAGATCCAAGAACCTGGCACTTGACAGGCACTGCGTTCATGTGGCTCAAAAGGCAGCCTCCCCCATGAGGCAGATAACTTGGGCCACCTGGCGCGAGGCAGATGGGGCCCATTCCAGAGGATGGGAGAGGCAGGACCATTTTGGGAAAGAGTCTCATTATTGTGGCCTGTGGCCGATCTCCGGACAAAGAGCTCTGTATGAGGAATCCATTTCCGTGTCCTAGCCTAACACTGGCTCTGTTTGTGTGATTTCAACAAATTAGCTCAGACCGTTCGGGGCAGCTCCTCTGCCTGTTCTGCAGATTCACAGAATAACCTGCCAGCCCGATCTGCATCCTCTTTTGGGTTTTCTGTTACTGTGTTTGGCTCTTTGGATGGCTGTCTTGCCAATCCAATTCTTCTGCCAAAACTCCATTGCCAAGATGGCACTTCGAACCTCCAGGAAGATCCTGTGTGCTGCTGAGAAGAGGTGGGGCCCGGCTGGGTCCCCACGCCCCCCTCTTCCTGCTATTGTGTTTCAGCCACTCCCCATCCTCACAATCCTGTGCTGGACTGAACACACAAATATCCCGGATCACCTCTGTGGTCCCCGGGGAGGGGAGGCACCTCTGTGAGTGGAGCTGAGGCTGCCTCGCCTTAGGGGCCCCCTCTCTGCTTTCTCTGTACTGAGAGGTTCATTGATCCCCACTCAGTATCCAGGGCCCTGCAGAGCTCTGGAGCACTTGAGAAATTTCTAGTCTGGACGAAAGGTTGGTATATGTGCTTTGACATTTTTCTGATTTTGCAACATTTTGACATGACATTTGCACCATTTTCCGCCTATTTTTCATCATGCTGAGACTTTGAAAATTCTCATGGCTCCCTACCCCTCAACTACCTAAGCACCTAAACTTTCTTAGATGTCCAGTCAGTTCTCCCTTATGATTTGTTAGGTTGACTACATAAGAAAAAGCACTAAGAACTGAGCTACATGCTTCCTCCCCATTCCCAAGGCCGTGACTTTCAGGAGGTCTAGGAAACCCCAGGAGAGTAGAGAGTGGCTTTGCAGCTGGTCTTCAAAGTCCCTGTGGCAGAGAACAGGCAAAGAACCCCTGCCATGGCGAGGCAGGGCATGGTGATGAGTATGGAAATGGGACCGCGTGCCGGCTTTGCTGGAGCTGCTCTGCCAGGGGAGCTGCTTGGTGGAGCAGCAGCCGGGCGCATTGATTGCTCCCCCTTTAAAGATCTGTTCTCTGAAGAACCCAGTGTGCTGGAAAGAACATTGGCTTCCATGTGCCTGTGGAACCAGGGCTGCTGTGGGTGAACAGGGAGAATTGGGGCCAGTGCTGACCGCGACAGTCAGTGAAGACCTTGCCCACACCGTCTGCTCGGTCCTGCTCCCCTCTGTGCTTCGCTGAGGACTCTGAGGTTGTCTTGCAGCACCCTGAAGCCTCACCATTGCACTCAACAAAGTGGCAGTGTGGGGTTGCTTGGTGGGCAGCACTCTGAACACTGGGCCCTGGGAAAGTTCCAGGCCGTTGACTCAGAGCCCCTGGGCGCCTGCCTGTGAAAGGGGGCCTGGTCACGCCCACCTACCCCCCAGGGGTTCCCCTGGAGGGAACAAGTCAGTGAGTGGCCTTCTGGAATGCGACCTTTGCCTAAACAGGAAAGAAACCTGGAAACAGAAACCCTGCTGGGGATGGTGAAGGGAAAATAAAAACATTTAAGACAATGGATTTTGCCCAAAGCTGAGACTAGTCCTGGTGGCTCCAGGGTGACTGTGTAGGATGGAGGGCGACATCTGTGACTGTCCCTGCTGACTGACATTCTCGAAAAGCCTCATGGCTGCGCACCACCATCCTTAGCATTGCATCTGGATGAAGGCTGGATGAAGGGAGGCGGGAGGTCTGCGCACGCGCATCCGCTAGCCACCGGCCACCTTTTCCTGTTGTGCTTTCTGCGGCCTGGATTGGCTGCCGCTCTCCAGCTCAGGTCGCTTACCTTAACCTCTCTGTGTATCCGTTTGCCATCTGTTATGTGGAGAACAGCTGGTGCCTTCTTCCTAGTGTTGTCTTGAGGGTCCTAGACAGCAAACCTGAGAGTGGAGCGGAGCGGGAGAGGTGGGCAGATGGGTCCCACGAAGCGGCTTAGGACAGAACTGCACAGACTCCCATCTTGAGAGGATTCCGAGGCCAGGGGCAGAGAGGGAGCAGAGCCACGTGCCCTGGCCTCCGCACAGCTCCCTCCTCCCCTGAGCGTGTTGTACATGGTGTCTACTGGACAGAACTGTGCGTGCTTTTACACATGGAGAACCGAGGCCTGGAATGCAGGAGAGGGAATGGCTTGCTCATGCCCACGGGAGGAAGGTGTAGGTGTCGCTGTTTCCACGCCCTGGACTCCTCAGCCTGTGCTCCTGCCACTCTCCCCCCCCACCCCCCAAGCCTTGCACAGGCTGTGTCCCCTCAGCTGCTGTGACTGGTCGGCCCGCTGTCCTCAGGTGGCCTCGGGTTACTGCAGCGGCCAGGCTCGCTGCTCCTCCAGCCTCCCAGGGTTTCCTTCTACCCTTCTCCCACCAGATCTTGCTCTCGGCCGGGCCTGGCACCTATGAGCTCCGCAAATCGCTGTCTCCCAGCTCTCGTGACCTGGAGCGCTATGCGTCCATCCTTCTTGGGTCCCATTACTCATCCACCAGGGGTGGGAGTGAAGAGCCCGCTCGCTCGGTGATGCGCATTGGATCTGAAGCCTGTGAATCCCTGTGGCACTTGCTGGATATCTTTTTGTGGGTCTGTCTCGGACTAACAGTATAAATCACAGACTATCTTCATAGGTGTTCCGCAGTCCCCCAGGCAGCCAGGGGAAGAAAATACACAGGTGAATCAAGCTGCGCTTGGCCAGGTACACTGTGTGATTATTTAATGTGAGCACTCGTGCTGCTTGCTATGAGTAGAAGTGATGTTGCCCATTTTGCAGGCAGGTAAACAGAGGTAGGGATTTAGGTGACTTGTTTGAGATGACAAGGCTGGTAAGTGGTGATGTTTAAGTCTGCCTGCAAGCCTTCCCCTGACCCCGGACAACCTTTCCTGCCTTCCAGCTGGGTTTGCTGAATGCCTTGAGCAGGTGGATGGGAAAGGAAGTGGGCCAGCAGCTAGGAGCCAGTGCTGTGCCCCGTCGGCCTGGGTTTAGACTGGGCTTTAGCAAGGGAAGACCTGGTCCTACCTAATTCCCTACCTGGGTGGCTCCTTGTTATTTCTTGGGCATCAAAAACTCTTAGGGATATAGATCAAAGTCCCTACCACCCTGTAGCTGTGTAGGGTCCTTCCCTGTCACCTTGGTTTTGGCTAGTTCTGGTTCTCTCATTCAGTGACTAAGTCTCTCTGGGAGGTGCTAGAGGGGCAGGGCCTAGGGTCAGCACAGGACTGGCAGGGAAGAGGTATGGTCTCCAGTTACCTGGGGCACAGGCAGCTGAGACCTCTGGTGTAGGGACTAGATGTTGGGGGGTTCAGGCCCCCCAGGTCAGGGAAGAACATCAAGCCCTGCACAGCATTGTATCTGTTGGATCTGAGTCCTTAAATGTGCCACCCATTCTTTGGGTAGGGATGAGTCTCAAAGGGACAACAGCATGGTGAGGCAGTGGCTTGGTGCCACCAGAGAGCTCCTGTAGCTGGCCATGCCCTTGAGAAAGTTCTCAGACCATGGGGCAGCCTGATCTGTTGTGAGGAGATGGTGATATGGAGGGCAGTGAGGCTGTGGGTGACAGGCTGTGCATGCGTGCATGCGTGTGTGTGTGTGTGTGTGTGTGTGTGTGTGTGTGTGTTAGATAAACAAGGTGGTGACTGAAGAGCCCTTTCTGGACACCTGTGTCATCCCAGGAGCCACTGAGAACCTCCCTTCCCAGGTAGGGTGGATTTTAGACCCAGGGCATTTGTGCCATTGTCTGCGGGCATTTTTGATCCTCACAATTTGGGGTGCTAGAAGTCCTGAGTGTCGTGGACACTGAGGGTGATGCTCAACACCAAGTGTGAGCCAGCAGCTGGAGGAGAGGTAGTATGAGGCACAGGGGTTTCACCAGGGCATTTAGCGAACCAGAGGCCAAGCCTGGTCTCCTGCTCTGGGCACAGAGATGGTGGAGACTGACGTCACATTCATGTGTAATTGCAGTTTCAGGAAGCCAAGGAGAACCGAGCAGACCAGGTAGAACTACAGCACGTGTGGAGGCCCTTACACACGTGGCTGGGTTCCACGGTGCTGTTCTCTTGTGGTTAGAGATTTCAAGAGGGAGGGAGCTATGCTGGGCTCTGCCCCTAGGATGTGGTAACACCTGGAAGGAAACAGGACAGACAGGTGAGCTGCCTGCATTCAGAGCTCACCAGTGGGGTGAGGAAGTTGTACTTGACCCACCATCAGAGGTGTGGGAGATCCCAGTTCCCTGTTCAGAAGCCAAGGTGAACCATGGAGCCCTGTCACTCTCCGAGTGAACAGGGTGCTGCTGGGCGCTGGCTTCTGGAAGACTCTGGGCCGTGTGGGTGCAGTGTCCCACGGCCAGGGTCTCGGGACCATGAACATGCTGAATTAGCAGGACACATCGACCCTGGCTTTTCATGCCTCCTGCCTCCGAGTGGGCAGTGGCCCAGGAATGCTCCCCGACATAAAACCGACTTTGTTTTCAGAATGTTCGGGAGTGTAGACTGCAAAGGCTGCATAAAGGCATTCTTGTGGGGTGGCTATCTAGGGGAGGAAAAGCAGGAGGGGGGCTGGACCAGTATCCAGGGTTGAGAGGGACCCACCCACGGGATGCCAGAGTTGCACAGGGTGTGGCTCTGGGTGGGAAAGGAGTGGGGCTCCCTGGGCTCGGGCAGCTGAGTCCAAAGAGGAACTCGTGGTGTAGCTTCAGGGATTTTCACTTTCTCTTTGCCATGGTGTCCCAAGGGCCTTGGACAGCAGGAATCAGGCTCTACTCTGGAAGGAACAGTGCGCGGGTCTTGGCCAGCCATTCCTCGGGGGGTTGCACTCTAGGAGTGGGGATCTGGGAACAGAGGCCTGGGTCATCCCCCCAACCCACGCATCATTCACCCTTTGCCCCAGTTGCCTTCTGTAACCATTATTACCCTTCTCCTGGGATCCTTAGGCCTCACCTTTGGTATTGAAGAGTGCTGCCTTTTTTCTACCTGACTGTTGATCCATGGAAATGAGTGTTGGTCACTCGAGCTGCAAGATCCAACTCTGGGAGCTGGAAAGATAGCTCAGTAGAACAAGTACTTGCCTGGCAAGCATAAGGTCCAGTACTGCCCCCCGCCAAAAAAAAAAGGAGATAAGGAAACATTTTGGGGCTGGGGAGACAGCTCCGTTGCACAAGTGCCTGCCTGACATGTGCAAGGTCGTGAGTTTGAACCCCGGTCCCGCAAAAATAAATAAATAAATAAATAAATAAATAAATAAATAAATAAATAAATAAATATTATGAGGATCCGACTCTGGGAAGGCGTGCTCAGTCGGGCTTCAGCCTGCCAAGGCCTCACTGCCCAGGAGAACTGCAGGCTGTGTTCCAAGCATGTGCCGAGCTCTTCTTGGTCTCCTTGCAGCTCCATTTCCCAGCCCCTCTGTACCTGCTTAGTTGGAGCCCAGGAGGAGACAGGGGCCCTCCTGCCTGCCCCAAGCACGGCTTTGGCTTAGGACTACTTCTACCCAGTGCTCAGCCTCTGTCGGACCTTTGGTTTAAGGAGTTCTCCTGTTCCCTGTTACCTTGTCCCTCTCAGCAGGCAGCCTGAGGTCCTTCAGAGAGGCAGAGATGTGTGAGTATGTGTGTGTGTGTGTGTGTGTGTGTATGTGCACAGGTGAGGCTTGCACCATGCCTGCATGTGCTGGGCACACATGCAGTGGCCTTTCATTCCCTTTCGTCACCAGTGCGTGGCTGCCTGAGTTTGGGATCAGGAGTGTGGGTCTGCTTCTGAACTGTGGTGAGAGGCACTCTGGGGATGGTGGGCGGGCCTGGACTTACGCTGGACCTGGTTTTGCCTTCCATCCATCTGCTTTGTTGGAAGGAAAGTTGTATCTGAGAGACTCATTTCCTATCCAAGAAAAGCAACTGCCCGCTCCGAGAGGAAGGCTGAGATGAATCTGTGGGGACGGGACCGCTTGTGCTGTGCTGGGTATACAGGAGGAGGAACTGCGGGCCCAGAGGCAGCCTGATCTTTTTGCCCATGCTGTGCCCTGGCCTAGGATCTGCTTCCACCAGGAAGCACACCTTAGCAGGAAGTGCTGACCTCTGTATTTTTCCCTTTGTAGGCAGCTGACAGCAGAGACATGTCTCGAGAGCTTCAGGATGTGGACCTCGCCGAGGTGAAGCCTCTGGTGGAGAAAGGGGAGGTGAGTAGAGATGCTCCTGGCTGCACACACATGCACACCTGGACATACACATATATGTGTATACATGGTATTGCACATCTTTGAACATGCACACCACACATATGCATCTGCACAAAGCGTACATGAACATGTGCACACGTGTCTGTACTGCTTCCTTGTGTGCTCAGGGGTGAGAGGCAAGGGTTCAAAACCCAACATGTCCAGGACACACCACAGTACTTCGAGCCAAGCTGCTGCTCACCCGTGCCTCACTGCTCTCCTTGGTAGTGAGCGCATCAGGCCAGGCTTCCCTGAGCATGTCTGTTGTCCTGTGGTTCTAGAACATGCAATGTGAAGCTCAGTGCCCATGGGGTCTGCCTACCCTGTACATTAGTGGGTGAAGCTACCTACGGTGGGACAGATCCTGGCTGCAGCGCTTGCAGCTGTGTCCACGGCATGCGCCTCTGCTCTCCATGCTTTCGTCCTACTCTGTAAAGTGGAGACGCTGGGAGTCTTGCGGGGGCTCAGGAGGAGGGAGGGCACCGATCCCAGAGCAGTCAGAGCTGCCCGCTGCAGAGCAGACGAGCAGGCTCTGTGGTGCTGTGGTGTCTCCTCAGCAGTGATCCTCTGCTGAGCTCCGCGACCCTGCTGCTCCTGCTGCTGGGAGCAAGCGCCCTGTGCTGGAGCCTGGCGGCCAGTTGTGCTGGTGGTGGTCGGGACCTGCTGTCTGCACGGCCCACGCTGTGTTTCTCTTTAACAGTGTGCTCATATTCCTCAGAGACTCATGTCTGCCTGCCCTGATAGCTCTTTAAAACTGGAAGCATAGGCCTAAAACTGAAGTCACTCTAAGGCCATGCCAGTGCTTTGTAGAATAATCATTACCATACCTCAACCACGTCTGGGTATGTGCCCCTCGGCCACCCATACTCCCACTGTGGCTGGTGGCTGATGTGGCTTCTACGGTTGTCCTCACTGCACAGAGGAGGGGCGGAGTCTCAGGGAGCTCTATTTATCCTCAGCCATACTGCTGCAAAGTGCAGGACATAGACCCACACCCAGGCCTGCTTCTTTCACAGGAAAAATTGTCCATTTCGCTCCCCACTTTGCAGATAAACATGATGGCCTCAGGTAGGAGTGCAATTGCCCAGGTTCATTCTGGAGGTTGACACAGGTAGAGTGAGAAGGCCTGCCTGGGGAAGCAGCAGAAAGCTCAGGGTTGTTCTGCACCTAGCGCCCATGCACCCCTTCTGAGCGGGCTGGATGGGCCCCTCCTAGGCCCTGTGGCCACTCCAGTCAGCCTTCTGCGCCCACTGTTTCTACATTTGAGGGTACAACTGGCCATGGACCCAAGACACTTGAAAGCATGCTGTGTCTGCACATACCCAGAAACTGTTGCTGTTCCCCGAGCAACACAGCCTAGGGATAGAGAGGCGACACCAAGTTTGCGGGAGGCCATAAGCAGGCTGCGCACGAGACTGGCTCCACTTTCTATAAGGGATTTGAACAGCTGTGGAGTTTGTGTCCACGGGATGGAAGTGGTTTCCTGGACTCAGATCCCTGTAGATGTGGAGGGGGTGACTATGCTCAGCCCTACCATTACAGCATGCCAGCGGCCACGAACATTTCATGAGTGGATAGCTTTCAGTATCTCAATAAAACTTTATTTATACAAACAGGCGGTGAACTGTCTTCTGCCAACTATATACTGTGTAAGCTCTAAATCTCCTCCTAAATCTTTATTCTAGATCTATGGCAGTCTTAAAAAGTAAGCGAACAAAAACCCATAGGAGGTACAACTACATATCACATGTTCGTAACACCCCCTTTCATAAGCCATATGGAAGAAGCATTGTGCAGCCTGCTTTATCCACTGATGTGTGTCTTAGAGGTCTTTCCAACGGCAGCCCACGGATATGGGTTTCCATTTCCAGCTGCACAGTATTCCACCAATTTTTTGACCTATGTGAAGTATGTGGATGGTGGCTCTCCTTCACTTTGTGTGGCTGCAGGCAGTGATGTAGAATGTTTGTCCCCCAGTGCACCAGCAGTGACTGTCCCTGCGCACCTGCACTGATGTGCACCAGGAGGAGACGCTCTTGGGAGTGGCACCACTGAACCCAAGGGTACTGCTTTTCAAAAGGCATTACATTTTTCAGGCATCCTACTGTATGTGTTATTTTTGAATCAGACGTTTAAGAGCTTGTGGACTCTAGGTTGTGTGCTCATCTACCTCTCAGTGTGGATTTGCCTTTTCCTTTATGGTCTGGGAGGAAATGAGAGCTTTATAATTCTCCGGGTACACTCAACAAAGATTTGCCACTGAGAAGCTCTGCCAGGTGTCTGTCCCCAACCTGGACTGTCCTTCCTAGAGCTGGACAAGGTGTGTGGGCGGGGCTTGGTTTGCAGGGCATTGCTATTCTTATCCCTCAGTCAGGAGAATGTCAGCAACATTTCTGGAAAAGCTTGGCCGCGTGAGGTCTGTCCTCCTCTCAGCCACACTTCCACACCTGCTCCCCTCGGGAAATAGGACTTTTTATTTTTACTTATTCTGCCCCTGAAAGGTCTAATGGGAGAAGGAATTTGGGTTGAAATTCAGAATGTTTAGATTAAGGGGAATGCATAGAGACTTCCATTCTCATCTTAACACTCATGGAAGATTGAATTTTGATCCAGAATCCAGATGATGTCGGCCATTAAAAAAAGGCAAACAATGAATGACATGGTCAGATTTGAGTTGTGAAAGTGTAGTGCGTGGGTGGAGACTGGGAGCCAGCAAGCAGCTGCTCACGCTCCTGTATCCTCAGGCCTGTGGTTGCTGTAGACCTTCAGACCTTTTTCACCAAGGCTGCCATCACAAAGGAACCCACCTGATGTGGCTTTGTTTCTGCTGGACTGCTTGCATGTGAGAGGAGAAGGAAAGCCTTCCCTTGTAAGCAGTGAGAGAGCCTGCCCCACGCCACCCCCAGAGATGGAGCATAGATACAGACCAGGTGTGGAAAGCCCCTCCGTTCCAACAGAATTGCTCTAAGAAACCTGACCATCCATCCTGTGTCTTGCTTTTTCCGCAGACCATCACTGGCCTCCTGCACGAGTTTGATGTCCAGGCAAGTAGAAGATGCGGCTCCCCCACCCCCTGCTCCCTGTTCTGCCCCTCCCTTTCTTTCCTTCCATTGGTTTGCAGTGGAGCACTGTTCAAATGTGAGAGCCAAGGAAAGGGAAAAAGTAGGCCCTTTGGACCCTATCCTGAGCCTCTGTTGTGGCAGGAGGTGGTGTGAGTTCCAGCCAGAGAGGCATAGCCAGCCACATGCCAGGAGTGAGGGCAGATGCACAAGCCCTGGCCTGCAGAGCCCATGCCTGGTGGGGAACACAGGGGCAAGCATGGGACACCAGGCAGGCTGGAGACCCTGTGACATAGGTGGGAAGACTCCCTGGGGCTTGCTGGCCTGGAATTGAAGCATAGCCGTTCTGTTGGGGTTGGCAGGAAAGTCAAGAATAAGCTCTGAGGACAGCAGCCCAGATGCATAGGTGCTGGGCTGGACTCAGTGGCCCCGTGCTATGCTGAGCCCTAGGCGGAGTGGAGATGGGGGACACAGAAAAGCCTGACACTTCAGGAGACGTTGCATCCCTGAGGGAACAGCAAAGCGAACACAATCGGCTCTAGGCAGTTGAGACGCATGGGCCTGAACCTCTTCCTGGTCCTACACAGATGTTCTGGCTTTAGGCCGCTCTCAGCTCGGTTTCCTTTCTTTTGTCCCACCACTGCCCGGACCACTCTGCTCCCCCTGAGCCTCCTGCCCATGACTTGCTCCCCCAGCAGGCACGGTCATGTATTATCTTTGGAAAGAAAAGAAAATTGTAGGCAGGATAGAAGCATCAGACGACACGAGGCCAGGGAGGCCGTGCTAGTGCTGGAGATCTGCGTGGTAGAATTAAGCGTGCTCACGCTGCTGTGCGACCACTCCCAGTGTTCACCTCTAGGGTTTCCACTGTGCACTGCAGCTCTGTCCTTCCCTTTCCCAGCCCCTGGAATCCTCCGTTCTGCATCTCGTCTGTGGATTTGATGGCTGTAACTGCCTCAGGCGAGTGGAACGGCTGTCCCTTTGTCTCCGGCCCATCTCATTGGGCCGCAGCTCCTCAAGCCCATCTGCACTGAGCATGCTTCAGGTCCTCCCTCATTTTTAAGGCTGAATCATGTTCCCCTGTATGCATATACTGCGTTTTGCTTAGCCATTCATTCCTTCATGATTTTTGGGCAGCTTCCCCCTTAATACTGCTTTGAACATGAGCATTCACATAGCTATCTGAGGCTTATTTCAGATCTTGACAGGTCTATAAGTAGGAGTAGAGCTGTTGGTTCCTGTGGTCATTGTGGATATTTAACGTCTTGGCTACTGATTCTGGAAAACCTAAAAAGCATAGTATATCTTTTCCTGCAGTTCTCAGTCTGTGTCACTTCTGATCCTCTGCAAAGCTCAAGGACTGCCGTGGCTGGTATAGTAGAGGACAGGAGCTGTGGTCCTACTGCAGTGTTGGGTCAAACAGAGGGCTTTGCAGGCCAGGGGTACTAAGAACTGCACCCTTAGGATACTGACAAAGTGGGGGGCACTAAGAGGAGGAGAGAAAGTGGCAGAGGCCGGACTAGGTCTGAGAACCCCATGTGCCAGGCCTGGGCTTATCCCCTGTGTCCTTCACCACTTCTCTCCTATAGGGTAGACAGTTTCTCTATTGTAAAATCCTTTGTTCTTTGCCCAGTGTGGTCCTTGGTGCTGGGGATGCAGTGGCAATGCGACAAGCAGCACCATTGTTCCTAGGGGCTTACGTCTGGAAGAAGTAGCTCAGGGAGTCTTAGCGCTGAGCCTCCGAGAGGCGCTGCACTGTGTGCACCCCGCACTGAGCTCCCCTAGGCAGTCCTGTCCACATGGCACAGATGGAGGACCTGTGGCCCATAGAGGCTAAGAAGCCTGCTGAGAGCCACGGGGCTGCATAGGCAGGGCCTGCTGAGTACCCAGGCATGTGCTGTGCTGCCAGAGTGCGGGCTTGAATTGCTCTGACTACCAAGTGAGCCTGACAGCTAGAGAAACAGTGAACGAAATGTGACAGCCGCAGCACCTGTGCTTGGGGCCTGACAGGAGCAGTGCAGGCTGATCTGAAGTAGGAGAGGGGGCAGGGCTGGTGGACCCTGTCTTAGGTGAGTGGTCTGAGACTGCTTTTGGTGAGGTGCACTGAACAGAAGGGGAGCTGGACCAGCTGTCCACCCAGGAGAAGAGGGACTGGTCATTCTAAGGCAGAGGTGGCAGCACATGTGAGCCACTGTGCCCAGGTTCAGAGCTTTCCCCGGACAGAAATGTGTCACTCCTGGGAGCTGTAGTTGGCCCTACCTTATATGTGTCTTGGAGTCTGATCTGAACCTCACTGTCAAGTGACATTTTGTCAAGACTGTTACCCAAAGATTTTTGTACAAAACCACTCTTTTGGATGTGGCTCTCAGACCTGGGGGTCACATTTAAGAAGGCCCCCCTAGGTCGTCAGCAGGGTCTCCATGAACACCATGACTCTGCATTCCTGGGTGTGGGCTGCTTGGCTCATTGCCACTGCATCCCCAGCACCAAGAGCCACACTCGGCAAAGAACAAAGGATTTTGCAATGGAGAAACTGCCCCCCTGCTGCGAAGGTGCTGGTGTCAGGGTCCAGGAAGTTGCATTGGCAAACTGAGTAGTTGGAAGGGTGGCAGCGTCTTGGGCTCCAGCTGATTTTCCTGCCTGTAACTCTGGAGTCCTAGACTGTCAGAAATAGTGGATGCCTTTGAGGTGCTCCAGCCATGTCCCTTCTTTCACAGCTTCAGATGGGGAGGTTTCGCAGTCATTAGATTGGGCGTTACCTTGTCTCAGAGCTTCCCCCACCAGGGCGCCAGGTGTTATCTCTATTTGCAGATAAGAGACCAGCTTGAAGATACATAGGGACTTGCAAAACCTTGCAATGGAGCTAGTTCTAAGTTGAGGTCAGGCTGACACCACAAACGTGAGGATCGTGAATCTACAATGGCCACAGTCTCTCAGGTGTAAGCCCTAGGCCGGAAACTGCTGTGTGCCTCTGCATGTCTGAGCTCTGGATCTGTGTATCGCTCATAAGGGAAGCTTCTCTGCCCTTCTTACAGTGCCCTGGGAGACCTGCAGCCCAGAGTCATGGCAGACGCTGTCTTCATGTCTGTGCCCAGAACCAGAGTCCTTATAGAGAGCTTTGGCGAGAGGACGACGGAGCTGTGTCCACCGTCCCGTGTTCCTAGGTCACAGTCTGGGCAGTTCTCTGTGCCCCAAATTGCCTTTCCTGTTGGCTTGGTTGTTTCTAATTCCTTCCACCTGGATCTTTAGTTGTTCAGCTGGTTTGATTTGATTTGGTTTCCATGGGGATCTGTGTGTTCATGGATCTCTGGGAAACAGGTTGCTGTTACCCACAGGACCTCCTGGGTGAGGGGGAGGGGAGGTAGGGGGCACAGCCTGCTGGGGTGTGGCTTGAGAGTTCAGGGGATCACAATTCTTTTCGGGGGCTAACTCTTCCTGCGCCTTGGAAATCTCTCAGCTCACGGGAAAATGGAAATGACGGTGACCCTCCCCTAATTCCTGTCTTGGCACATAGTTGCTCCTGCTTTCCCTGCCCTGTGAGGTAAGCAGAATGTAAGCAAAAGCCGGGGATCCTGAGTCCACCCTTGCAGTCCTCGCCCTCTCCCCACCCCACTTCCTGGCAGAGCCACTGCGACTCAGAACTGACTAGGTGACAGATGGCAGCGTGCTCATCTGGATCAACACAGAGGCTGTAGGGTGCCATGTGGCTGGCTCATCTGCTCCCCTCGTGGGCTCCCTAGGAGTGGCTGCCCGATGCAGGGCACCTCACCACCTGGCGCCAGGGTGGGTCGGGGTGGGTGTGCCCAGGCCAGGCTCCAGACACAGGGGTAGACCTCGTCTGCATGTGCCCCAGAGAGCTGCAGCATACGGAAGTGGATCTAGATGTGGCCGTGTCCCTTGCCAACTGTGGCCCTCAGTTGACTTTCCTGGGACTTAACGTTCTAACCTGTAAAGGAGGAAGGCATTGCTATCTGGGCAGAGCTCTCAGCTGCTAAGCCCATGTGGCCTTGAATCAGCCCGCAGCCCCTGCCCTCCTCCCCTGCTCCTTGGGGGGGGTGCAGGTTCACTTTTCGCTCCCTTTTTCCTACCCATAAAGACTTCCTCCTAATTATTTCTCCGTGAAGGGTTGTGGTCCCAGCGCAGGTCCCCGTGGTGCCACAGGAGCCCAGGCTGATGTCCTCGTGTCCCACAGTAGCCCATTTCCTGACGTGACTTCTGTTTTGCTCTGTCCCTACCATGCCTGCTGCAACTTTAGCTAGCTATAAGCCAGCGAGACTCTTAGCTTCCCAGGGGGGTGGCATCAGGCACCTGTACTGTGGCCCCCGAAGCCATCTGTCACATGGCTGTCCTGTCACAACTGCAAGAGCCAGAACTGACTTGGTAGCATTTGCTCATGCAATGCATGGCTATCCTTACCTGCTAGTGGGCCAGTGCCCCCCGCCTGCCCTCCACCCCTCTCTGGTCATCTTCATGTTTTGTGTGCTCTTTTCTTAATTAAAAGGATCCTAAGGCCAGGTCGAAACCCTGACTGCGCCATGGAGGCACAGGAGTTGACCAGGAGGCAGCAAGAGGCTGGTGGGCCAGGTCGGGGCCCCTCCCGTACTTCCATCCTGGATGCGCTCTCTTCGCATTGCCTTGACCTAGTGCTGGCTCTGCCTGGCACTGTCGTCCCATGGGGTGATCCCTCCTCTGGGTGTGGTGTGCCCGGATCCCAAGGCTGGCTGGCATGGGGAAGGGGTGGCCCAAGGCTCCTAGTCTTAGCACCATCCTCTTAGAACCTTGTGTGGTCAATGTCTTCCCAGGGCCTCTGAAAAGGAGGGATTGTGGGGGGGCACAGGGGCTGGTGGCCACAGTGGTTACCTCTGAGGCGCTGCCTGGAACATCAGCTGAGGGGACGCTTTGAGGTCTGTGGAAGGGCTTAGTCTTGGGATCAGCTCATGAGAGCAAGCTGGCTTATCATTGGCCTTGGCTGACAGCTGATAGTATAGGGCCGACAACCTCAGAGAAGGCCGATAATTTAGCCCAGAATACAGGACACATCGATTGCTAGGATCGGTGTCACCCAACAACAAATAAATAGCACCCAAGGCAAGGAAACTGTCTTAGTTATTTTCCTTGTCACAGAAATAAAATACCCAATACCTGAAAAAGAAGAGGAAAGATTTCTTTTTGTCCCCCATGTGTAGAGGTTTTATGTCCATGGTCAAGTGACTCTAGAATAGGGCAGAATGGCCAAGGGGCCTGGCAGAGGAGAAGGAGCTCTTGGCATGGCAGCGGGAAACAGGTGACGTGAGCAGGGAGGAGACAAACCCCAGGCCACGCCCAGGAGCCCACTTCCCTCAGCCAAGCCTCACCTCCCAGCATCCCCTGTACCTGTAAACTGACAGTCCCGGAACCCCCAGGGAGCGCCCCTCCCTGTGGTCTGGTCCCTCCCCAGAGTCCACCTCGGAGCTCCTGCAGCTTTGAGCAGATGTCCTCCTGTGAGCCATCGTGGGAAGCAGTCACTAATTCTGGCTGACTGAAAGGCCAGGTCAGGAAGGCAGTGAATGTCACCCCACCCCAAATTCCCTCCAGCTTCCTGCTCTGTCACCCTGAGTGTGTAGTTTCTGTCTTTAGGGTTGGAAGAGGGCTACTGAAACCCTGAGCATCTCATCTGCATGCCAGATAGGAAGCACGTGACAGAGCTAAAGGGGAAAAGAAATCAAAGTTCCAGGGTTGACCCTTTTATTTTTAATTAATTAATTAATTAATTAATTAATTTGGTGCAGGGTCTCTCTACGTAGCTCAGACTCGTAGTGATCCTCCTGGCTCAGCCTCCCTAGCACTGGGATTACAGGCGTATGTTACCATGCCCGGGTTCGGGGCTGGTACCACATGCTACCAGGGATCGAACCCAGGTCCTTGCGCTTTCTAGGCTGGCACTTAGACCACTGAGCTAACTCTTCAGCCCCCAAGGTTGACCCTTCAAAACAAAACCAAAAACATACAGAACAGAATCTTCTCCCTGAAAGCCTAGGAAATTCCGCTCACTTCTCATTGTCCAAAACTATTTCTCTTGACCAGCTTCAATACAAGAGAGATGGCAAGAAGAGCGTTTTATCAGCTATACTGCTGCTTTGGAAAACAGTAGGAATTTTGTTGTTTTTTTTAAAAAAAAAGAGCAGAGGCGCTTGGGAGGCCTGCCAGCTGGTGGCTCTGGTTCATGGAGCCCCCGAGTCAGGATGGGCAGCCACAGAGGTGAGGCCTTCCAGTTGTAGGTCGTGGCAGGTGCCATTCACCACCCGTCAGGTGCTCGCTGGCTGGCAGGCAGTGTAGACCACGCCAGGCCCTAAACCTTCCTCCCCTCTTGGCCAGACATTGTCTAGCACAGTCATCTTCTCTCTGGGGCCTGGTAGTCGGCTTGAGCAGGCAGCCGCCCTGCAGACAGTTGTGGCTGGCTGCTGTGTGCGGGAACATGCTGCGGGTGTGTTGTGCGGCAGGCCTGGCCTCCACATGGAGGAGAGGCCTGGCCTTTGTCCTTGGTGCTTCTGACACTCCCATCCCTGCGTGCCTGCAGTTTGGGGCAAAGGCGCATCTCAGCAGGGCAGGAGGAGCAGGTGCTGGGCTCTGTTCTGGTACTGAAGTGACCGCAGCGACTGCATGGTTAGCAGCACTGGGAGCCGCTGAGGAGATGGATGGATCTCTGCATACGTGTGGGGACCTGGCCTGCTGCCAGTGTACCTCGAAAAGCAAGGCTCCCTCAGCCCCTTCCTGCTATGCTATGCCATCTATGGTGTGAGATGGCCAAATCCACGAGGCTTCACACCAAGCTCTGATGTTCCACTTGTGTGAAGTTGGGCAAGTTGCTTAACCCCTTCAGTCTCAGCTTCCTCATCTGTAGAAGACAGACGAGTGCTACCCAAAGGGCCCATTGTGTAGTCAATGAGAAGACGCTCCGGGCAGGGCTTGGAATGGGCTGGCTGATACAGTTCCTGCCACCACCCATCACGGCCATCACACTACGTCCGGAGAGAGAAGCTTCTAGACTCTTCCAGAACAGGTTAGAGAAGAACCAGTGGCCTTTGTTTTTGGGTCTTTGTCTTTTGAACCCCCATGGCTGGATGAGATACCCATGAGGGTCTTCTGCAGGCTGCTTCTGAGCTGTGATGGGCCTGAGCAGAAGGTTTTGGGTGGTGGAGAAGCTGGGGTGTGGAGGAATCTCCCGAAGAACCTGAATATAGGAAACCATGCCCTGTCAGGCACAGGGGTGCACAGAGCACCATGTGGTAGTGACACTTGGTTTCTGGTGCCCTGACTTTGTGAATGTGGTACAAGTCCTTTCTCCCAGGACACTGGGTGATTCATCCCTACGGGCACAGGACAGAATGTTCCTTAGGGATCCAAACAACACAAGGGCATGTGTTTGTGTGTGTTGATTCTCCCATTCAGTCTCAGACAGTCTTCCTGATATCGACCAGTGGAGAGAAAGAACACAGGAGCTGGTGTAGTGGTGTGCATGTGTGTGTGTGTGTGTGTGTGTGTGTGTGTGTAGACACTTGTGCTCACAGGTGCCTTGGCTTTGCCACCTCTTTCCTATGCAGGCTGGTGGGTATGGAGCTCAGAGAGGGGCTATGGTCCCGGCAGACCTTGGCCCAAGGGCACAGGACCCCACAAGGCAGGACTGTAATTTTGGTTCTGCCACATCTGCTGGTGGCCGGGGGAGGTCACTGGGTTTCTTGGCCCATGCATGTCCCTGTGGCTGTGTGTCAGGTACCTTTCCTGGGTGGGTGCTTAGCACACCTTGTCCCTCACCTCAGTCCACTCGTGATGAGGGGCAGCCTGCACCGGGGGCTACCACGACATCACTTCTGTCTCCTGACACTGGGCCTTTGCCCGGGTAAAGCTGGGCTTGGCAAATGCAGGAATCTGCTCAGGCTAAACATCAGGGCAGGGCCAGGTCGAGGCCATGAGGAGGACTCCTGCATACTGAGAGTGAGCCAGGCTTGGGAGATGTCACAGGGAGCAGCTGCCCGAGGTGAATCTGGGGCCATCCAGTGCAGTGGTGGCGAGGGTGTTGTTCTGGGAGGTCACACATCCATGGCCCTGCATGTCTGAGGCTTTGCCAGTGGTCCTCAGTGCTCGGCAGCTCCAAGGCCTGAGGTAGCCTCAGACACCGAGATAGCCTTCCTTAAGGATTGTGGGGGTGGGCTGTTCGAATTAAAAGTTCTGTGTTGTAAAGCAGCCAAAGAAATGGCGAAAGAGGCCAGCCCTATCCCACTGCTGGGCCTTCCAGTGACGCCAGGTGCAGGCAGGCTGGGTGACCGCCCTCTGCCACCTCTGTGTCATGTGTGCTGAGCATCTCTTCTTCCCTGGAATCTGTTCAGATTCATGCAGTAATTCTACTCCTCAGGACCTGGAAGAGCCCCCCTCTCCAACTCAGAGGCCAGGACCTGCAGGCATGGGGATTGGGGTGCACCCTTGAACCTGGATGTGTGAGCAGAGGGGACGCTGCCTGGCATGGCCTATTTTTAGAGGGAGCCCTGTGGGTCAGACAATAAAGACTGTGACCCCACAATGGGCCATTGTGGCTTCAGGGCCCAGCAGATGACCAGTGGCCCCACGGGGCCGGGCCTGGTCATTGATGAAGTCGGCTATGGATTTTTCCAGAGCTTGTTATGAGCAGGGGAGCAATGTTGACCTCAGAGGGCAGGAGGGAAGGAAATGGCAGACTGGCTAGCTCTGTTTTCCAGGAGACTTGGTTTGGTGTCTGCGAGGACCCTGTGCTCAGGACGAGGGTTTTCTCCAAGCTGTGCCTGTGTGTCAACATCATTGTTTTGGACATGCTCTGTGGGCCCAGGGTCTCCCACTCCATGAAGGTGCAGCCTGGCCCTCACTCTGTGTGCTTTGGGGGTTTCTGGGTTAGGGCCAGGACCCCCACAATCCTTGCCCAGCAGAAACAGGATGCTAAATGTGGATGTGGTCTTCTATTCTTGTATCAGACTCTCACTGGTTCTGCAGGATTTGAGAGCCTCCTTTGGCCTTCCTGCCAGCCCCCATGAGGGCAAATCCAGAGAACCTGCCTGTGAAGGGCCTTCCACCACTGCCCGCTGGCTTGTCAGTTTTTATCCACACATCTCTCTGAGGAATTCGAGAGCCTGGCATATAGTAGGTGCCTAATAAATATTCACTGAATGAAATAGAATTGGGCTATGTGTCTGAGGCAGGAAGCAATAACAGAGGTGGAACCTGACCTTCAACCTATGTAGAACTGAGGTGTGGCCTGCCATGCTGCCTGACCAGAGATAACCGCCTAGGTGTCCTGGTGCAGCTGCCTACTGTGTACCAGAGGTCTGCAGCACTGTCAGGAGGTGGGCAGGCACCAGGCTGTGCCCAGGTTACAGAAGGGATGACCAGCATAAGCCCATAGGCCCCTGTCCCTTCTCATGTGAGGTGGCTTCTCGGTTCCTGGCACTAGTGTGTTCACAGTTCCACTCCCACGCCTCATCTGCTCTCAAGAGTAACCCTAATGGAGTGGCCCCTGGCCTGTGAGTGTTGTGTGAGGGATGCCGAGGGCAGCTGCCTGGAAGCACCTGCCTGTGTGGCTCTGAGGATAACTTCATGCCCCTGAGCCAGAGAAAGAGAGTCACAGGTTTCAGGGCTCTTAGCAGGGTAAAGGGGCTGAGAAGAAGGGGCCCCACCTTTACATCACCAGGATGGCCTGTGTACCTGTGCAGAGGTGGTGTGGGGGAGGGTGGTCGCTGCTCTCAGACACAGGCTCCCTCCAGGCAGACTGCAACCGGGGTCTACAGGAGCTTCTGGGGAACTCTGAGGGTCAGGAACCCAAGGCAGGGAGGCTCAAGGTTGGGGAGAAGGCGGCTGGTTAGGAAAGTCCATTACTGTCACCATCTTGGACAGTTTGGGTGACAACGGTATGGGAAAACTGGGCCTAGGAATGAGTTGAGGTAGCTAGAACCAAGATGGCGACTTCGTTCTTTTAGGGTGGGGGAAAGGTGAGAGCTGCTTGGAGAGCCCTGAGGGCTTCTCTACCAGCAAGTTGGGGCAGGTGAGCTCACTTGGTGATGTAGGAGCCGCCTGCTCTCTGAGAAGAGAACAGAGGGGCGGAGGAATGCAGTGTTATTTAGGATCCTCTTAGTCAACCCAGATGGTATATATGGGGTTGGAAGAGGTTGACTGAAAATCTTGGGTGGTAGGTGCCATCCCCAAGACCTCCTCTCTCTCTTTTTTGTCTTCTGGGTTGGGTTGGCTGGATTTTCTTTAGACAGGCTCTTGCCGCATAGTGACAGTGTGGCTGCTGCTGTCCAGCTCCGGGTCCCAGCCTTGCCAGGTCAAGTGCCTTCTGCCCCCAGTGGCAAGAAGTGAGGGACACAGGCTCTAAGCCTGAAGTTGGGAGGTGAGATATGAGAACTCGCTTGAGCCTGTGGAATATGAGGCACAGCCAAGTGCCCACACTCCTCTGAGACGCAGGGCGAGGATGGATTTCCAAAGGAAACCGAAGGCTCCTCATGGAACAGGAAGTGCACTGCGGGCACCCTGAAGGGTCAGCTGTCGTCACTGGGCTGTGGGTTGGGGGATGAGAGGAGATGGCTGGTTCCTTGCCTCTGTTCCCCTCTCAAAGGCTCCACTTTGTGAAGAGGAAACAGTGTTTTTCAGAGTGTCTTGTGGTCTGTCTCAGTTACTCTTCTCTAGTTGCCGAGACAAATACCTGACATCCAAAATGAAGGAAGGAAAGGTTGATTTAGCTCACAGTTACTGGAGGTTTCAGTCCATACTTGGCTGGCTCCAAGGCAGAGTGGCACAGGGCAGAGGGCAGCAGCTCACGGCAGCGGCAAAGAGCAAGAGCCAAGGGGGGAATGGCAGCAACAGTGGCAACGGAGAGAGAGGAAGGCTTTCTTGCTTAAACTGCATTCAGGCTGCCCCCCCAGGCTGGGGAAGGTACACACACCCCTAATCCTAGCAGTACTAAAATCCATAATCCCAGTGGATCATGAGTTAGTCTCTAACTCTAGAAGTCCCCTCCCCATGATTGCATGAGGCTTTGTGGGGACAACTAGACAGAAACCACAACAGGGCCGCTCTGGTGCCGAAGCTTGGCTCAGATGGTGCTGTCTACACTGTGCCTCCTGGTGGAGGAATGCTCTGTCTCCTCCCTCCAGAAGACCTGCTTGCTGCCCAGAGCTCCAGGTGCATGTGTGCTAGGAGCCTCCCCAGAGCACGTGCAGCCCACTCAGCAGGCCTCTGTGTACTGTCTTTCCCCAGGAGCAGGACATCGAGACCTTACATGGCTCCCTGCACATCACCCTGTGTGGGACCCCCAAGGGAAACCGGCCTGTCATCCTCACATACCATGACATCGGCATGAACCGTAAGTTCCCCAGAGCTCTGGGACCAGAGGCAGAGAGAAAAGCCAGCTGGAAAGGGCTGGTCCCTTTTGGGACCTCACAGAGCTGTCCTGGTGAAGTCCTTGACTATGGCCTGGGGAAGCCAGAGATGTACCATGTTGGGCATCTAGCGTCATCACAGAGTTGTGGAGCCACCAAAAGAAGCAATTTTAGAATAGTTCTATCACACAAAATGAAATCCTGTCTCTTGTGTGTCACCCCGTGTCCTATGCTCCCCAGGCCCTGGTTCTCACACGTGTCTTTTGTGGATTTGTCTGTGTGGAGCCTTCTATGAATGGCATCAGAGCATGTGTGGGCCCTTCTGGATGTCTCCCCGACAGCTCCTCAGTCTCCAGCCCTCCCGGACCCTGGCGGCTCCTCCAAGCCCTGCTGCCCAGGACCACCCTGTCGCAGGGTGCACTGCTCTCGGTCCTCTGCTCTGCGGCCATGGGCCCTTGGGTTGTCTCTACGCTGGGGCTGCCATGAGTACTGCTATGTAGATGTTTAGACACTGAGTTCTTAGTCCTGAGTGTCTTGGTTTTTTCAAGGGGACTGGAACAGATCTACTTACTCTAAAGCCACTCAGAGGGCAGGGGAATTGTCCTGTGGTCAATCAGGAGGCATTTGGTTAGGAATATGAGAACTGTGGGACTGCAGGCCTGCAGGATTTGGTTCGATGGCCTGCTTTATTTATACTTTTCCAATACTTATTAATGCGTTAAGTTGGGATGATGTCAGTGACCGAAAACCACTTCCCTTTCATTCCCAGTTTCCTTTATCTTGCATCTTGCCTGTCTGTGCCTCATGTCCATTACGCACCAGGTCTCGTGCTCAGTACTGTCTAGACTTTGTCCTGTGCCGTTGGGCTCTGGGGAGGAGCTGGATCAAGCAATAGAGGCATCTCCTCTGTGCTGTTTCAGAAAGACCCCTGTGAGTTGCAGCAGACTAAATGCTGGGCTGAAAGACGGTGGGGCCACTCTGGCCTAACACAACCCATGCTTTTCCTCACTGCGTAACTTCAGTGACTACTGAGTGGCACATGGCCAGTGTAGTGATTCAGGGACCCCGGTGCTCCTGCCACGTCCTGGGTCCTCAGCAGCTTCTGTTGCTCTGCTGTATCTGGAAGGTTGGTGGGAGAAGAGAGCAACGTAGAGGACTGGCTGCAGATGTGTTGGTAACATGGCGGCATCACATCCTGTTGGTCAGAGCCCAGTCACGTGACTGCCAACAGTTCTGAGCGATCCAGGAGGAAAACATGTGGTGACCAGCAACTGAGCATCGTTGCCTCAGGGCCTCTGCAGGTGGCAGATTCATCTAGAATGCCTTAGGTGCTTCATGCTTTACCTATCATGCTCCTCTTTGTTTGAAAACTTTCCGTGCCCTGGCAAGTACCCCAGACCTGACAGCCTCGGGGACCTAGGGAGGAGCCAGGCCAGCTCATCACATGAACCCATGGCTGGGACAGGGCAGGAGCTAGACTGGGCACGCCCCCCCCCCCAACACGGGTGGCACACAGCCACACAGCCACCCAGCACCCACTGCTCCCGCGCCTGACTTCTTTCTCACCCTCTCCTGGCCTGTTCTCCAGACAAAACCTGCTACAACCCCCTCTTCAACTCAGAGGACATGCAGGAGATCACGCAGCACTTTGCTGTGTGCCACGTGGATGCCCCTGGGCAGCAGGATGGTGCGCCCTCCTTCCCAGCAGGGTAAGAGCATCCGGGTCGTTTGTGCTGCAGGAGCCGTGCAAGGGGAGACGGGATGGCGAGGCATCCTGCTCACTTTAGACAGATTTTCTTAATCAGGGTAAAACATGCAATTTTCTGTGTAGTATGATGTGGCGCCTTAACCATTCTGAAGGGCAGCAGTTCTGTTCTCTGGCACTGGGTGCAGGCACTGCTCTGCAGCCCCTCCAGGAACTCTTCCTCAGTCCTCCTCTGAAACTGCACTCATTAGACTCCCCTCCTCTCTGGCGAGGATGGTTTATGGCAGGTGCATTCATCTGAGCAAGAGGCATAGGAGAGTGGGCCTTTGAGGTGAAAAGCTTTGGGAATTTAGGAGAAGGAGAGGGTGGGAGGTAATACCACAATGGCACTTACTACAGCCCAGGCTCCAGAATTGGTGTCTGTCACTGTCATTGTCATGCACTTGATAGCCTGTGATGTGATGAAGCAGCTGAGACAGGAGGGGTTCACCACCTAGCTCTAGGGCACACTGGAAGAGGGAGTTGGGCTTTTGCTTCAGTCTGCTGCTGACTCTAAGCCCCATGGCCCTTTGGAACACCAGGCTGCCTTGTTCTTGGGTGTTTTATTCCCTGGCCTTCTGCATGGATGGTGTGGCATTTCCACGTTGCACGTACAGCTGCAGGGAGGGCAGCTTGCTGACCCCAGTAGTGTTGCCTCAGGAAGCAGCCCTCCGAGACCCCTCGCATGCCTGTGCCGCAGTGCACCAGGCCAGGCAGGCTGTGCCTGGGTCTACAGGCTTCTAGAAGGGCCCTTGGGTCTTTTACAGCTAAATATCCTTTTTTGTATATTTTTAAGAATTATTTTTAATTATTAATATTTATCAGTGAAGAAAGGGAGGGACACCCAGCCCAAGAAGGCCAGAACCAGAGGTAATAGGCTTATTAAAGCAGATACAGTTAATTGGATCTGTAGAAGATAGAGCCCTGGAAGTCCATCAGTAAGAGCCCTGGGTGGGGCCAAATGTTTGCAAGGCTGGAGTAGAACAGAGGCTCTTAGTTCCCCCTGCCTGGGCTCCACCTACAGAAACTGTAACTTACTTTTCTGCAGACCAAGATGCAGGCTGCTTCTTCTAAGGCAATTGGGTAACATGGGGTGCAGTGGCATGAGCCAGTGTTGAAAGGGGCTTGGCTTGCTATGCCCTGGAGTCAGGCTTAAGGG